>JAPYZJ010001378.1:0-30690 GCA_030522765.1 Ophioninae sp. B BG-2022a | reverse complement strand
TCAGAATAGCAGCGTATATAGCTTCCGGCATCTTCAATGAAGGCTATTCATCAATATTGAAAACCATGCATACATTGGGGATCGTCATAGGAATAAATAGTAAAAACTTTACTGCGAAGACGGACGATAAACGCATCACTTCGGCGGAGGCGAATCCATCGGTGTTGGCGAAAAAGGTCAGAATTGACAAAATCAGCACCAAAGTTTAGCAAAACATGCTTTTTGAAGATGAGGAAAGAAACCTGTTTGGTGCGGGAACAGCTGATTAGATGTAATCGTCAAAAAAAAATACATTATATATGATTTTTTCTTCGTCAAACTTTAAACGCGTTTTTCTCGAAACACTTTTTTTTGCGTGCGGGGCGTGATTCCGCTTCAACGACTATACCGATTTCGACGTTTGGCGGCTCTAATTAAAGCTTATTCAATTTAGGGGGCCTTCAGGAAGCGTTTTTTGTAAAAAAATTTTTTTCGTACTGTTTTTTTTAACGTGAAAACAAATAAAACAAGGCAAAAAAGATGTTTTTCCTAAAAAGAGTCCCCATTTTTTTTAGAAACGGTTTTTTAAAAATCGGAAAATCATAAGGCCCCCCAAATCTCATCTACTTTAAGATTTTTTTTGTTTTTTTTTCCTTTCAGATCACTTGGCAGGGCTGTAGAGTGCCCCGCGCACACTGTCCACCGCCGCGCACGCCCGCCGTCAGTGAGGGCTGGAGCTGCCATTTTGTATTATTTTTACTGGAAAAAATTTTGTAAACTTTTTAATATATAGACAAATAAATGCCACAAAAGTTAAAAAAAAATACGTATGTACTCTCAAAGAAAAATCATGAAATTACGCACATTTTCGGGCCTCTGGACTAGAACCTCCCGTTAAGAATCTGGATTTACAACCAATTTGATAAAAGGGTAGGTCAAAGTTTGCTACATACTCCTTGTTACATATTTTCACTACACTCTCGTCGGGATAATAATGAAGCATCATAGTGTATACCGTATAGAATGCCCACATTTATTTTCAATGTCTTTCCCCAAATAGTTTTTGAGTTTCTGCGTAGCCAACCAAAAGTAGCCAATTCCTATGTATTTTCATCTGCTAAAATAAAAAATCACTCGAAAAAGTTCCGATTAGCTCTACTTTCAAAGATACAAGTGACATTCTATATTGTCTATATTCTGTATACTCGGTTTGTAGGAAATTTGATTTTTTATGTTAGCACATCTGTTAGTTGTCAAAATACATATAAACTTAACGGTTTGTTTGGGTTGCAATTTCTATTGGTCATGTGGTTCACACGAAGGAGACTTATGCAAATATGACAGCCCTCCTCGACTCAATTAAATATGCTGAACACAAGTGTTCTCACTTAATAAACATGATGAAAATCATTAATGGATTATCATAAATCATTAATAATGGAAAATCGTTAATAGATTATCATAAATCATTAATAATGGAAAATCGTTAATAGATTATCATAAATCATTAATAATGGAAAATCATTAGTTTATTATATTAGAAAAACTAGAGCTAATAAATGTGTGTTTTTTTTTGTCATGTTCGTTTTTATTGATCTAAAATTAATGGAAATTTACTCATACACTAAAGGGGACATTTATTTCACATTTTTTTGTTGGACAGTGTTATTCAACGTCTTGACGTGGATGATTATCTTTCTCTCTTCAACGACAGGCAAAGCAGGATGTCCACATGTTCCTTAATGATTAACCCACCGATGGATCACATCTGGCGTAAGAAGCTGGTAAAAAATCGCCTTAGAGGATTAAATAAGAAGAATGAAGGTGGGAACTTCATCAGGGAGGAGGAGAAGAATGTAGCGAGGTGTCAGCGAAACAAACGACTGCCACTTTGTCCACCTTCGCCATCAAAAACACTCCGCCGAACGCTTCGTTTTCACAGCTGCCTTTTCTTTTCGTTTTTCGCCTCGATTTCAACATGGCGATTACTTGCAAAGTGCTGTGCATACTTGGATTGATTTTTTTTGGTTCCTCCCGTGCAAATGCACGAGTTTTCTACGTGGATGGTCCGCGAGTGATCGAGCCCAGCCCAGCTCGAGAGAACTTCGTTTATCCGATGGAAGGGACCGAGCAGTCTTCTCGTGATTTGGATATGAGTTTCGCTGCTGGAGATCCTAGCGAAACTCCCGATGACAGGAGCTTCCTCTATCCTGCCAAAAAAGTAAGTTCTACTCTTTTTAGGGTTCCGTACCTCAAAAGGAAAAACGGAACCCTTATAGGGTCATTTTGTTGTTCGTCCGTCCGTCTGTCTGTCAAGACCCTTCGGGAACGCGTAGAGATAAATCGAGTTGAAATTAAAACCATATACTCAGGTCTACAGTCCTTTGAAGCTCTGAAAAAATCAAACTTTTAAGTTAACATCAAAAGAATATACGGTCGTTTATGTCGCAAATAAAACGGATATTTCAACTCTCAAGAGAATCAATATTTATAGGGTACTAGCTGGTACCCGCGACTTCGTCTGCGTACTTTTAATTTGAATTTTAAGGATTATATTAAATGAACGGTATAGATTTTGGTATAGCATTTGGTTAAAAGAGGGTAGGTATATTTTAAAAAAATTAAAGCAATAAAAGGTAGCCTATGTCCTTTCTCAGGGTCTAAAGATTGTCTGTGCCAAATTTCATCAAAATCGGTTGAGAGGTTTAAGCGGGAAAGCGTAACATACAGACAGATAGAGTTACTTTCGCATTTATAATATTAGTAGGGAGTAGGAAAGTAGGGATTTTCCGTTGACCTAGAACTATGACGTTTTATACTACAAGTATAGAAAAAAATTTCAAAACTATACATTTGTAATTAAATCTTTAAAAAACTCGGAAAAAACTACGAGGCTGGATGGTTAAACTATTTATAATATGTATGTACAAATTTGTATGGAATCCCTGGTGGGCGAGTTCGACTCGCATTTGTCCGGGTTTTTTTTACTTCGTATCGAGCAACGATCAGATCTCGTTCTATACTTCTGAAAATCTAGTCATGAGCTTTCTCTACCACGAATATTTTGATCGACAGCTAGGAATGAAAAAATAATGAAGTAATCGTGTAATCTAAAAACCAGAGTGAACTGTATCCTATTAAAAAGATAAAAACCTTCGTACGAGATTCGAGCATAAAAAATTCTGCTGCAATATTCAAGCCCCATCTCCACTGTTGGTGAAATATGCGCCCAATCCGCTAAATAAAAAGAACAAATGATTTTCGCGCAAAAATGAGAATTCCACATTTTGCTTATGAATAAAAGTCTTCTTTAAAGATCCAACAAAAAGAGAGGTTCTGCTCGACGAAAAACATGGGCAACCGTTTCATTGAAGCGAAAAAGAAAAATTGTTCGAATAGAGGATTCGCGAATAAAAAGTGATAAAGGCCTGAAATAATCCCTAGATATTCGGAAAATAAAAAGGGAGGAACAAAGAATAGTCAAATTGAGCTCCATTGTGCAAATATTTCAAAAACTTTGTATTTACCATATGACGAAGAAACGAAAAGAAACGTCACTTATAAAATGAACTGCGTTGGTTTTTTAATAATTCCTCGTCATTTAATAACGGTCAACATTCACTTCGCCTACTAATCAACTGCTTTTGAAAATCTTTCCAAAGATGTACGCCTACTCGAGCGCAGAACGACCGATCGTCGACATAAATCGCGATTACGAACGACCAATCTCGTACTACAAACTCGTGGATCTTCCGAGTCGCAAGGTCATCTATGATGATCAGTATCCAAGATTCAATCGTAAGCTCATCAAAATCAACGGTGAACCCCACAAAGGTGAGATCGTTCTGGAATTGCGCGTCACCGCGAATACCGACAACAACGAGGATCGTTACCTGGAATAATCCTCACATTTCCAATAACCACTCCTTTTTTTCAAACAATTACGGCAAAACGCTGAAAAGAAAATTTTTAAAAATTATGAATAATGCATAAATAAACATGTAACCATATTCATGTATTGATCCTTTTTCGTAAAACCCTTCGGAATTTTTTATTTGACGAGCAACAGTTTTATTTTCCCTCCTCGTATGACTCGTTCCTCAACTACACAGAAAAGGAAGGAGGATTGAGTGAGGAAGATTAAACAAAGACGGATTACATCGAGATTGGACATGATGAACTGCAGATGTCAAGATGAATTGGTAGTCATTGACCGATGCGATAAAAGACATATATTTCTCATTAATTAGTACCTAATGTCTCATATAATTATTGCCATTATCATTTCTAGGAAGAAGGAAGAAAAACAGTATCCAGTAAATAAATAAATTACAATTGACACAAGCCCATACTTATAAAAGTGCGATAAAAAGCATAGAAAAAGATATCCGAATTTTTTTGTTTTTGTTTTTTTTTCAGTTGTAAGAAACAGTCGAATACAGTAATTGCAGATTGAGTAATTGTCTTCAGTCATTGGACAACTTTGAATTCGTTTTTTTTTTTTCAAAACCTTCAGCACTTATTCAAGAATCTCTATTCAAGAATTGGGAAATGTGGAAGTAAAGAAAGCCCGAAGAAATAACGAAAGACAAGAGTACGTATAAAACTAAGAATTGTAGGTTATCAAAAATAGCTAATAAATTATCAGTCTTGCAGCATTAGGTTTTATAAGCATGAAAAAAAATTGTATCCGACTGGGAAAATAAACTTTCTTGCAGTTCGTTAAACGAATATGTTTTATTGTACCGTACAGTAATTAATGCATGTGCCGCGTTGCGGAGTGGCGATTTCGCGGAAAACTAATACATCAGTTCGTGGATCACGCTTTGTTAATCGGATTACCAATTAATTGTCGCTCCCGAAATGTTTGCCGAAGGAAACTGCACCGACGACTATTTTCATTCGGACTCGTAACTGGACTCTCCGATTATTCAGGATAATTAATAATACTCGCTAACCGAAGCGAGGAAGCCGTAATTTTCAGCGACAGAATTTATTGATATACACCATAAAGAGATTTTCTTTTATTAGTACGATCCATTTATTATTATTACTATTACCGTTATTATCATTGTAATGATTATTTACAGAAAGTATCACAAACAGTATCATTCGGAGCAGAGGATTCGTTCAATCTCACGAGTCATGATGATCCTCCAACAAATTATCAATGAATGTTTCATAATTTTCTATTTATATTAGGGTTAATTATTAATTCAACGAAAGCTCATATTTCGCCAATCGAAATCGGGCTTCGCGAAAATTCCTCAAAGTTTTCACTTAAATCGTTGCTAATTTTGAACATTTCAATTTGATTATTACACCGGAAATACGATGCAATAATTACGCTTGTTCTCGGGAGTACAAATCGCTGATTCGCGGATAACTCTTCACAAGAATAAATTGCAAGTGAGGAGACGCGATGTTCGATTTCCGGTGAACTCGGTTCACAGTAATTATTCAATGGAACTTAACGCACGAAGAATTCTCGGGGTATAGAATGAGAATCGAGAATCGCTCAGGGAAACTTTCCTTCTATTTTGTCAACTTTGTGTGTGTGAGCATGTGTGTTATTGAATCTCATAGATAGGCACTTCAAATTATACTTGAAATCACTTTGCCGTTTTTCTCGTGTAATTATTTTTTTTTTTACACGAAAAATGATTTTTTCTTACTCAAATATTCGGAACGTCGCTGGGAAGAAATTGGGTTAAAAAGGAGACAAAAAAAAAAAATTTACTCTCCGACATCGGGAGAATGTGCTTCGTCGATGGTGACATTTTCCTTGGGTTCCTTGACGTAATCCACGACGAGTTCGAGCCCTATGAGGGCACGGAGATCCTTCCCTTCGTTTTCTTCGTCCTTTTGTTGTCGAGTTTCCCTCGAGGACGAGGAAGACGCCGAGATGTCGCTCTTCGATAAACTTTTTCCTGTAAATATATGTCTAGATGTAGCCATATATACATACGTATCATTATACGTTTTCAGTGGAAGAAGTTTCGTCTTTTAGGTCGCAGAGTCCCCTTATCCTTCAGGAACGAACTCCGAGTGTACTCGATAATATCAAAAGAGCACCGGAGTTCGTGGCAAACTTTTCCTTGAGCCGAATCACTAGTTCCGAATAATAGGTACAGGAAAGTGTCAGCGAATGGATATTAAAAAGAAAACATTAGAAAAGACAGTAAGAGGATGTGAAAAATGTAATAATACGATATAAATAAAAAAAAGAAATATTAATTACTATAAATAATTAAACAAATAAATAAATATTAAATGATAATAATAAATAAAACATAAATAAAATACGAATAAATCATAAATAAATAAAACAAATAAATATAAATATAAATAAATAAACAAACAACAAAGGTTATATAGGTCACTAAATTTCTCGTCAAAATGACACTCGTTTGGCAGAAAATTATCTAATCTTCTTCCTCTCCTAGGGACTTTCGTAATCCGGAAGAACGAAAAGTTGAAAAATTCATGTAAAAACTTGAAAAAACCGGACACGGTGTTTTCATAGAGGAAGTTCCGCTTCCATCATTGAGGAACATCGGTTATTGTTTGTCAATTATCAAGGACTCGCTAGCCAATGAAAAGAGACGAAAGAGAGTGGATTTGACGATTAGATTTTCACGGTCGGTTTTGTCATGTCGACAGACGAACGTTTTTTGCTCGTTAACCCGATTCGTTTGTCGTCGGTCACTGGAGAGCCAAGCCATTTTTCTTTTGTTCAACCCAAACCATTTTCTTTTATTTTTTACGGAAAAAAATAATATACTTATTAAATTTGTTTTGCAATCTTCGTGATGTGCCCTTAAAGTAGAAGTATTGAAGAGTGTTGATAAATTCTTTCAGATTTTTTCATTGCAAATGACGCTTGGTAACATGCTTAAGGTCTTCAGCGACCCACGATAAACTTAACTCTTTAATTCCCAGTGTCACCTGTAGGTAACATATGTTTAGTCGTGATTTTATACCATAGTTAAATATATTTTTTATTTTTTTGTTAATAATTAGTAATGGCATTGAATACTACTTTTTATTTTTTCTATGTGGCAACATACATCACTAATCAGTTGTCAATGTCACTAGGTTATTTCGCGGCTATTGGAAAGAAACATAGTTTGTGCTACCTACTGTGATAAAAAGTGGTATAAAAATGTCTAGACCGTAAGTATCGTTTTTTTTTTATTAATGTATACTTTAGTTATATATTGAACCTATACTCGACACATATTTACTCGAAAAAATAACTGATAATTTTATTATATTAAAAACCACCCCCCTCCCCTGTAAATCGGGAGGGGGGTGATTTGTAGATTTTTTGTTCTTATTTTTCCTTTTCAATTAACACATATTTACTTGATCATTAAACTAAAATGATAAAACTTCATAACTTTGGACATGGGAATTGAAGAGTTAAGTGGTGTCGAAAGAAGCGATAAACTGATCGGAAAACTAATACATTCGTTCTTGGACCACGCTTTGTTAATTGGATTACCAATTAATTGTCGTTCTCGAAATGTTTGCCGAAGGAAACTGCAGCAACGACTATTATCATTCGAACTCGTAACTGGACTCTCCGATTATTCAGGATAATTAATAATACTCGCTAATCGAAGCGACAAAGCCATAATTTCCAGCGACAGAATTTATTGATATACACCATAAAGAGATTTTTTTTTAAGTACGATCCATTTATTATTATTACTATTACCGTTATTATCGTTGTAATGATTATTCACAGAAAGTATCAGTAACATTAAAATTCGGAATAGAACATTTGTTAAATCCCACGAGTTATGATGATTCCCAATAACTGATCAGTAAATGTTTCATAATTATCTATTTATATTAGGGTCAATTATTAATTCAACGAAAGCTCATATTTCGCATGTATTCCCTAATATTTCGCATATATTAAAAGGAAAGAACGAAATAATGTAGGCAAGAGTACCTTGGCATTCCTTGATGTTGTCATCAGGGGTAGAGGCGTTCGTTGACACGATTTCTGCGTTGTTCGCGATGTTCTCTTTCTCCCTGATATCCTTGTAAGTGTCACATAGATGGCTGAGTATGTAGTGAGTACCGTGTTGATTGCCACTGTTTCTCAGTGAATTCGATGATGTGGTAGCTTCGTCCCTGGTGAGATCCAAGGGTCGATTGTACTCTTTGGCTTGAGGTACGCTGAAGGCGGAGCAGTGTTTGCTCTTGAAGGGTGTTTGCCTCTCGTTGATTTTCCTATCCCATATATGACCGGAAACTCGAAGATCAATGAAAAAATGAAGAGGATCGATGCCAGGATAGGATTGTGGGATGGTAGGGTAGGGAGGGTACCACATGGGTCCGGAGGGTAAAAAGTCCGTGGAGTTCGGCATGTTGACACCGGTGAGGCCTAATGCTTTGGACTGTTCGTCGAGTCCCGGAAGTCCGGGTAGAAAGTTGCGTCCGGCGAATTCCTGGAGTTTGTTTTTCTGTTCGACCAGGAATGACGATTCTTGAGCCGCGATTTTGGCTCTGTCCTCGCTGTTGGAGGTTCCATCGGGACTTTCTTCGGGTTGTTTCGCTTCTCCAGGGACGATCCGTTGGCCCGAAGAATCTTCAGGTTTGACTTTAAGAGTAGCTGCGGCGAAGAGGGCATCCCTTTGCGCCGATTGCTCGGTACTGAAGCGTCTCGACGAATCATCGTAGAAATCTCGAGCTTGCTTGCAGAAGTCCGGTCGATTATTTTCGTCGATAGGTTTAAGGGGTTCGTTGATGTTGTAGGGGCTCGTTCGACGCTCGTAACTCGGTACTCTCTTCATTCCCCCTGCCTCGTTTCCGTAATGCGAACTTTCCTCGGATCCGCCATTACTGTGACTCTTGTATCGGCTCTCCGGATGAACGATGTCGGATGGTGACGCTCGTTGAAGGCTTTGTTGAGTCTGTTGTTGTACACCGTAATATTTGTCCTTCTGCTGTCCCCGTTGATGCAAATGCTGCTGCTGTTGCTGCTGCTGATGATGATGATGATGGTGATGAGAATGATGAGGAAGATGATGAACACCGTTCGTCGAGTTGCTTTGAGGCTTCTCCTTCGTCGTTAATTCCAATGGTCTCTCCCGCGCGTCCCTCCACGATCTCTTCCGACGACGGACTACGCTACCGCTCCCTGAACCCGTACCGGATGTACTCGCGTCGGCTTTGCTCTGCACGAACGATCGCAACATCTCGCTGAAGAAAAAACTGTGCGGCGTAAGTGGCACGTTGTAGAGATAGGGCGGCGTCGCTGCCAACAATCGGGACACGAGATCACCCCCCGATAACGACGCCGGTGTCTTCAAACTTGAGGGATCACCCGTTGTTGTCGTCATCTTGTGCAACACCACGATTTCCGGATCCTGCGAATCACCGGATATACTCAATCGCTTATTTTATTCGCTGTCCTCTTATTCTCGTAATGAAGATACAATCTGGAAAATACAATCGAATTTTTATACACTTATTTATATTTTAATATATCACTATTATTGGCACGTTGAATAAGTTCTCGCTACTTTCCAACAAACAACGTTACCGAAACTACCGGACGTGCAGTTTAAGATGTCAACCCATCGGTCAAAAAAGATACTAAGAGTTAGCTTCATATTGCGTCTATGTCATTTCGTCGAAACGTGAACGTTCTTTTTCTCATCCTGTTATAACTCGGCGAGAGTGTAACAGGGTATGTCATAAACCCCCATGTTGTCGTTGAATGTCGTTGAAAATTCATTGTAACTTGTTTCCAGTAATGGAAAACATTTTTTACTTAAGAATCTAATTTTACAGCCAATTTGGTAAAAGGGTATGTTATACCCTGCCACATGCTCCTTGTTACATTTTTTTTCGCCACACTCTCGCCGGGTGAAACATTTTACATTCGCCCCAAAAGTAGTATTTACGGGGAATTTTATTGCACCAATTTACTTCGCACCGAAGCCTTCGCAGTTGATGCATACATAATTCTTGCTGAGAGTGCAACTGTGCTCCGTCGGAAAAAAAAACATAAGGAGATTATTCTGGACGCATACAAATTAATAATATTGATGTTGAAGATATAGAATGCTCTAACTAACGGAAAATGGTTCGAAGGTGACGATTGCGGGGCATTACTGCATATCAGACAAAAAAGAACAATAATTCGTTTTCACGAAAAAAAATAGCAAGAACTTATTATAAACTAATATCTCCACACAAAATCGGTCGTTCTTTTTTTTTCACATTGACATTCTCTGTTCGTGCATATTTCCATCTTCATGGATATTCACTGCAAAAGGGTATGGAGAAACGGAACGTCTTGGTTAATCCCACTCTACCGTCGAATCCAGATATAAACGCTTACCCATTGTATTCCTGAATTAATTGAATGGCGGGCCCGGGGAAACTCCTGCGAGGAAGAAAGGGGGATCGTTGGCAAGAGGGTGAGAAAAGGAAAATCACTCGTGAGACATAGCCAAGAAAAGGGGCGGATACCGATTTACCACCGTTGGTAAGGAAATACATCGTCTTCTCCAGCCCCCTTTCTACTTCGTGGACGATTCATTGAGGATTACTCCTTTCTGTCAAGAGCACTGTGGTCCCTAATCCCTCATAACTAGTAGTAGATATGATATGTCGTTATTATTTTTATTTGTATTAGGGTCGTTCTTCTTTTTACCCTACGATAGTCTGTCCTTCGTCTTATTATGGCATCTCGTTGGAGTATTGATATTTACGGTTTTTTAAATCGTTTCGTATAAACGTCCATATTTTCTTATCTATTAAAATTATGTAATTTTTCATTTTCTCTAACCAGCTTTTTATACGTTTGTTTTCCGTAGAATGCCGTGACAGAGTGGAAAACCGAAATGTGGTCTCCACAGAAAAAAGCCACTCTGTCACACTATTTAAAAAAAAACCGACGTTAAAAAAACAATTTTTATTAGCCGGAAAGGAAACTTTAATTAGTCCTGATGAAAACACAGAAACAACTTTTTTTTTAATCCACAGAAGTCACAATTATGTGTAGTTCAAAAACCCAAAAAAAACAGAAAAATGTCGTTTTATTGTAGGTTAAAAAGAAGAACGACCCATTACTTAGGTCTTAGTTTGTTATTATTTGTGGTATACTTAGTTTTGGTTGTTTAGTTCTTAGTTTTCTTATTAATTCTAAATTTATACGATCATTACTATTATTTCTGCTGTTATTTTTTGTTATTATATTTCTATGTATATTTCATTATATTGACCGAAAGTACCTCCTGCGCATATTAAAATCTATCATCATTTCCATCATCATCATCACCATAACTGCATTTGTCGTACATGACAATACTGAAGATTTGTAAAGTCTGGAAATGTCCTGATACTTTTATCGCTCATCAATGATATCGGTCTGACAAGGAACTTCCCTTTTCTACTGCTCGAAAAAAGTTAGGGGTTAAGCTACTGTGACGACGAAAAAACGGTCGTTTGTCATTTGAAGCAAAGCAAATCGAAGAGGAAGCTCCAATACGAGCGAACTTCGATCAATTTGACGAACAAAAGCGGGCATTTATCATGCCTGACTAAGAGTACACTCGCTCCACTGGCTAACCAAAATACGATTGAATTCGTTCCACCTTGGATAATGCGAGATTGAACAATGATAAAATCAAATGTGAGCGTTTCATTTTAGGGTAAAACGGTAAATACAATCGGGACCGCACAAATATTTTGTTATTCTACTGAACATGGATTATCAGAATGATCGATCGTACCTCATACTCGCCAAAACGTTTGTGGAAAATAAAGCGTTTTTTTTTTCAGCGGAAAATCAATTGATGTTCGATTCGTATGTTGGAACACACAGTGGCCTACTCTACTTGCGTCGGTATTTTCAAACGACAATAATCATTTAGAAGTCCCCAGTGGTTGCTGTTCCAAATTATACCAGTCGACAAATTGAGAAAATGAAATGCGAACGTTTTTGCCTACCAAAAACGTACTATTCTATAATATCCACGGGCGTACTGACTTGTTCTACTTAACACGAGTTCCGATTGACAGAATTTTCACGTTCTCGTACCCAGTCGAATATTTATGAAAGATTAGTGTATTATTTTCGCCGAAGCGCAATAACACTGTCCAACAACAATAAAAAATAAAATGATTGTTTCCTTCGATTTATGAAAAAATTAAAATTAATTTTAGGTCAAGAAAAACGTATATGACAAAAAAACAGATTTATTAGTTCTAGTGTTTCTTATATAATAAATTCGTGATTTTCATTATGCCAAAAATTCATTAAATATGCAAACTTTTTGTGTATCTAATGTTAGATTGTCAATTGTTACAAAAAACGTAACAGGTGGTTGAATTTACGAAGAATCAGTGGCAGGCTTATGAAATCGTTGTCTTTTGGCCGTTCTCATGTGAGTTTTGGTGTTTCTCTGGAGCATCCCTGGAGTATAAACCATGTATGCATATTTATATGTCTTTTGACAGTTAACAGGTATGCCAACATAAAAAATCGGCATTTCCTACGAACCGAATATACAGAATATGGACAATATACAATATTACTTGTATCTTTAAAAGTAGAGCTAATCGGAACTTTTTATAGGGATTATTGAATTTAGCAGGTGACAATACATAAGAATAAGCTATCTTCATTTCGAAACATTTAAGTTGTTGGGTCGTGATAATCGATACAAATCAATTAGAAATTTGAAAAAATCATCCAATGAATGTATACCCGGCGAAATCTGACCAACACTGGTGAAGAATAACAAGTAATAAAAATGTTAAAAAGTCTGTACGATGCTTCAACGTCGATTGCATAAGCTTCTGGGAAAAGTAAATATTCGATATGCATATGTCTGACTAAATACTGTCTCGCTCTACTAGATGTACGATCGTTGATTATAAAAGTCCCTGATGCTTCGGGATAATAGAGACTTCAGTCGAGGGGGGCTAAAGGGGTGGAGCTTTTTCTGCACAACGAACGTTTTTGGGATGACTGACGCAAAGAGAAAGAGTAAGAGAGAAAAAAAAGAGGAGAGTTGGTGGCCGAGAGCAACGAAGTGCTTTTAACGAGGATGATAGAAAAGGAGCGAGAGTGAGGTTGCCGAATGCTCTGTCGAGAAAGAGGCTTCTTCGGGAACGAGAGACTGTAGGCAACATCGTGAGTACAGGCCAGCATTCTCTTAGTTTCTCTATATATGTATAGATCTACCCGAATATATATCATAGTGAACTGGCATTGTGGGGAAGAGAGATGGGCTTTGTTTCGGTCCATTGTTATCCAAACAAACAGCGTCCACGTTGTTTCGTCAGAACGAGTAGTATATAGAGAGAAAGAGAGAGAGAGATCGATTGAGAACGAGAGAGGAAAAAGGACGAAGAGAGACAGAGAGAGAGAGAGAGAGAGAAATCGAATGAGAATGAGAGAGGGACAGGGAGACAGAACGGGAAAGCGAATGAGAATGAGAGAGGGAAAGGAAAGGGCGAGGGAATAGAGAGAGAGAGAGAGGGAGAGGGGGCACGGGAAGTATTATGTTTGAGGTAGACAGGCAGGCCGACGGAACGAACAGGAAATGGACTGCTGTCAATTTTACTCAGCGTGATAAATACAGAAGAATACCGTGTCGATAGAGTGCACATTCGTTCGTTTTCTCTCGCTCTCTCTCTTGCAGTCTTATTTTCTCTCTCTCTCTCTCTCTCTCCCTCTTTCTCTCTCCCTCGCTCTCCTTCTTTCTGTCTTCTTCAATCACTTTCTTCAAATTATGCAAGAATATACTCCTACACGAAATCGTGGACCCTTTGACGAAAGAACAGCTGGGTACGCACAAAGAATTCCAACAACCAAATCGGAAATTTACGGTCTGACTGGTATTGGTGATTTCCACTAGAATCGAACGTGGCAGCTGGCCGTTTACGATGTAAAAATTTCAAAAAACCACTCGTCGCTCGAAACAACTCTGATTGAAGATGAAGTGCAAGTACAGAATGTCCAATGTAGTGTACAGAAATTGGTAATTGAAGAACTCTACAAATAGAATTGCCGTAAACCAAATTTTCGATAATAATGAAAAACATATATATATACATATTATTATTAAAATTATAATTTACATCACATACTACGTTACAGTGAATATACATATTAGGTCAAACATAATTATTAAAATGATTTAAAGCATTACGCAAAAAATAAATAAATATTATTAATATTATTATTGTCTTATATGAAACATAAGAAAACAACGACATGATAATGGAAATAATAAGTAATAATAATATTAAAATATAAACTATAATTGAAAAAAATGAATAATACAATAAAAAAATAATTGAAAATTGTGTTCGGTTCCAACGGTGAAAACTTCACCACCGTTTATAGGCAATGATCCCCATGTGCAACGAATCCTCGGTACTCCGTATGCAAAATCGAGGTTTCGTGCGAACAGCGTATGTTTGGGTACGGAGGGAAACAACCGAGAACGACACAGCACCCTTCCACACGAAGCGAATATTTCGCAGCCCTGAACGCCCGTACGTACATATACACGAATCGGAGGGAATTGAGTTTCCGTACTGGTGGAATCGCGGATGGGAAAACGCGGTCTGGTCGGTTTACGATTCATAAGACAACTCGGAGATTGAATTAAGCGAGGGAACTGCCAGCTGCCAGTTTGCTGACGTCGATTCTCGAGTCTGTCTGACTGCGTGACGCCGTTACTACTGCGATCTTGAACGGGAACGAAATTCTCCCACTCGGCTCTTGATCTTTCTCCTTTTTCATCGTTTTCCTGTCTTTCGTCGACTCTTTTCAATTCTCCCGTTCACCCATTCCCTTTTTCTCTCCTCTACCGATTCTCTCAGCTTTGCCTCGACTTTCTTTTTCTATCTCTCGGTCGCTCTATTTGCGTCCTTTCCGTCGTCACTTCTACCTCGAAAATCTGCATAATCTCGTCACGCCGACGATTCTAATTGGCGGATTGTTTCAATTTCTGTCGCCGGCGAAGGGAGACCGGTGCGGGTTGCCGTAGAAGACAGAATCCTGGGGTGAGACTAAACCCCGCGAACCGCTACGGTATTTGCATTCGCTTGGCACCGCCTGCGTATACGTGGAATTAATCCAACAGCACGCGGGTGCGCAAACAAATGAGACATGCACGAAACGCGATTTGGGGAAAAAAGAATTTCTGGGTTCGAGAAAATGGGAGTTTTTGCGTTTTATTCATTCCGAGAAAACGCAAATTCTTGCTTTTGAGATAAGGGAAGATTTTGCCTTTTCTTCATTCCGAGAAAACCGGAGGTTTCGCCTCTCCTTGTTTTTGAGAGTACCTACGGGAGATTTTGACTTTTCTTGAGTGTACAAGAACGGGAGATTTTGACTGATTTTTAGATTTTGATTGATTTTTTGTTTTTGATGGATTTGTAGATTTCGACAGATTTCTGTATTTTGACTGATTTTTAGATTTTGACGCATTTTTAGATTCTGACAGATTTTTTTATTTTGACTGATTTTTAGATTTTGAACGGAGGTCTCGCCTTTCCTTATTTTTGAAATAACGGGAAATTTTGATTCTTCTTGATTCTCAGAAAAATGCGGATTTTTTCCTTTCTTGATTTCGAGAGAACGGTAGGTTTTCCTTTTCTTAATTGCAAGGAAACGGTAGGTTTTGCTTTTTCTTAATCGCATAAAAAATAGTCGATCTTGTCTTCTCTTGATTCCAAGAAACCGTAAGTTTTTACTTTTCGTGATTTCAAGAAAACGGAAACCGTTGGTTTGAAACGTGGTCACAGACGAACTTCTATTCTCCACAAATTACATCGAAATAAAGACTCGCTTGGGCAAACGAAGCTTTTTTTGGGTACATTCTCTTGCCAGATCCGCGACTGGAGAACTTATTAATAAGAATAAGAAAGAATCATGATCTCTATCATACAGTATATGTATATTTTGTTTGAATGAGTTGTCTGAAAACGTTTTCGTATTTCGCCGTGCACGCTCTTATCAAACATGTTAATTCTTTTCAATTTCCTTTCTTGTTTTTTTATTCATTTTTTCCCTTTAAACGACTTTCTAATTTGTCCTGCTAATTAGAATAGACACAAAAAAAGAACGACATTTCCAGCAAAGCCCTGGAGAAAGTCACGTGTACTCATTTTTTTCGATTTCAAAAATGTTTTTTACTTTTTTTCCATTTCATTTTTCGACGTATATCTCACTCTCGTTAGGAGCAGACAGTTTTCGTCGTAACGAAAAAGTCTGGGGAGTGAACAAAATTTTTTGTCGAATGAAAAAAAATCTGAACTTACGCGAATCCCGAGAGGACACGCGGGAACCGCAAAGCCCTACGGGAGCTTGATCTCTCGCGCGCGTCACGTTGAAATTAATTCCGCAAAAGATTTCTCCTCTCTCTCATTGGCGCTCACTCTGGTGGCAAAGAGGAATGAGAGTACGAAATGATGCTCCGGATAAAATATATCCTCGAGAATATAATCACGAAAATTGAAATTCTCGTTTCCTTTCTCTGAGTCTCTCTCTTTCTCTCTCTCTAGCTTTCGCCTTTCAATTACTCATCAAGCATACAAGAAATAATTTCTGAATTTATGCACATGGGAAATTTATACCCATCGAGTTTTTCCGACTAAATACGGGAAATATACATTTCCAGAATTCTCGTCAAATTACCTATGCGGAAATCTATTCGAATTTTTTCAACAATTTTTACACCGTTATTTTATTTTTTATTTTTAAAAAGCCGTCTCTCATTGGGAATAATGTCTAATCGAAAATGGAGTACTGCACGGCCATTTGGTTTGCAATATTATATCTAAAGGTATAATACTCTCTTTAAATTCTGTATACACGAATAAAATTTGCTTGGAAAAAGCGTGTACGGCGAAACTCAAAAACCTTTTAGGAAAAGTAATTTTTATAAATACACACACATAATACATAATATAAACCATGATTCTATGTTATCAGTAAGATGTCGGGTCGCTTCCATATTTAAAAATCACCGCTAATTGAATTCCACTAATTTCATGTCAAAATCGGGTATTTTACCATACGGTGCATCAGACTATTGATGTAATTAATAAGAGAAAGTTCCTAACGAAAATCTTCGGTTGAAAAAGGTCCCAATCGTGGTTCAAACATTTATTTCATTCTAGTGAGTCATTTTTTGATATATTTTCATGACAATTGACTTTGCCGGTGACCAACGAAGACAACTAACTTTTTATATACAAAGCATCTCGGTGGAGGTCTTCAACTATCTCCTCTCGTCCGGATCCACCTTCTACGAATTAAAAAAAAAAGTTTACCTGTACACGCTTCCCTTAAGAAAACCGCAATTTTTTACATTTGTCGAATTCAGCTTCGACGATAATAAAAAAAGTAGGCTAGGGTCGGGGCGTGGGGATGGATGTGTACATACGTGGACAAAAATATGTATATTTTTCATTCTCCATAACCCTTACCTTATAAGTCCCTCTCCACTCGTTAACATTCTACTTTTATCGTAACGCAGATTTTTTGTCTCTTCCCTCCACCATTGTTTCTCTTTCTTTCCCTCTCCTTCATTCTTTCGAATTCCTGGGGGTGCGATTTCGCCCCTCGAACTCTTCGTCGTGTTCCCGGCATAAACATTTTTATGACGTCGAGCTCTTTGGTAAAACGATCTTGGTTTGCATAGCGAGGTGCGTCTCTCCCTTAGCCTTCTCTCGAGGGGTGAAAAAAGGGCACGTACGGGGGGGGTGGGAAAAACGTAAAGGGAGAAATGGGGATAAAAAAAAACGCTAGGCCCTTGAGTTTCATCATGAGAGCGGGAAGAGGTGAAAAAAAATCGCGTGAATATGAAAGCTTGAGAGAAAAGCAAAAACCGTTGCACGCATGTGTGAAAGCGAAGGGTGGAAGCGAAGAAGTTGAGGAAACGAAGAAGACGCGAAAACCACCCCCTGAAAACATATTCCCCGTGATATCTTGCTCTTTCCTGGTTTCTCGCACGAATCTCCCCGCCTAAGAACGGTTGAAGTCTCCAGCGTTTTCCTCGACTATAATTCCAGAAGTATTTCTTGGACGATGTTCTGTCTCACCCCCTCACATACGAAAACGTCTTTGCCGCGAAGCTTCCTACGAACTGTCCAATCTCAACGACCTCGGGAAGAATAAGTGTTGAAAAAAAGGATAAAACGAAACATTGCAAACTAAACGACCGTTAAATCCACCCCAGTCGCGTTTTCACACTTCCGACAGTCTGTAAAGCTGCGCGGAAAAACGAAAGACGAATTTTACCTGGGGAATTAATTTTTTTTTTAATTTAGCCGAATCGAATGTCACTGCGAAGTAAAATATTTTCTAACCCGAATTGATAGGAAAACGTAATTAAAAAATAAATCTTGTAAATATGAGAAAAATCATTGAATGTAATTTAATTATTCATTACTCCCAATAAACGTACGGAAACTGATGAAACATTCACTGCTTTACATATATATTTGGAAGTTTATTATCCGAAGAGTAAACGTTTATTCAAAACGATATAACTAGAGAGAAATAATTTTTATTTTTACTTTGACATGACAAACAGTTCGAAAAAAAATCGGAATTTTCATTGTAGTGAAACATTCAAATATGCATAAATATTTTTTACATATTTTTTAATCTCCTTTTAAAATTGTCACTACGATGATACTATTGAAATACAGTGTTTACAAATGTGCCCACATGCATATATACGATATGCAAAAATACGATTGGCCATGTGCTGTAAAATAAATGGTTGAATACAATTTTGAAGGTATATACATACGTATTTTTCTCAATATATGACCAACCCAAATACAGGTCGTAATACCATATTTACTGTCATTATCCGTAACGAACATTTTGAGAATGATAAAAAATAATAAGTATTATGCAGTATATTACGAAATACATCATGCAACATTACACGTTATGAAAAACAATCTACATACGAACATTTTGTTTTTTTCACTTTCACCTATTTTGTATAACACCAAACATAAAATTGAACATAAATATTCCAACGTGCATAATTGTATGTAAGTATTTTTAAAACCCTTTGAAAATTGCCAGAGTGTCGATTTTATAAAAACAAATAAAAACGTTGGTAGCCAATAACCTTTTACAAAAATTCTGTCACTTGTCGAAGAAGAACTACAAAATACATCGATTATTTTAGTTATATCCTGAATTTAATCATGCACGCAAAGGTCCAAACGATTTTCGAACTGTTATTAAAATTTCCTTTATAATTAACTTAAACCAATAATCCTGATTTTTATGAACATTTAAGGAGGTAGACCGAAAAAATGAAAGAAGTTTAAATGTCCCACAGTAAAAGAATTTCGTTGCAACTAATTGTCAATAACATCATCCGATTTTAGTATCTACTTATGAATTTCTCTATTCCACACCGATTATTCTTCCAGCTCGAGTTCTTTAATTTACACCCGTACTTTTGTCATCGTATTTACACTCGCCTCCTTACAAGTTCTCCCATTCAGCTGTCAACCGCGTAAGTTTTCATAAACAACATCAGTCATCCTAATTAATCCAATTAACCGTTGAAATAATAAGGAAACCCGAAGTCCCCGAATTCTTTCGTTCCAAAATCGTCAAAGTCGTCCAATTCTGTTAACGGAAAGAATAAATTCTCAAACCGTTTCTAGACTTACCCTGCGCGATTCTGGAAGACTGTGTGTATCGTCGAGTGGACCACGTGGTACTGGTGATTCTCGTGACACGTGAAATTCGATGAAACCCCCAGTAGTTTCCTCAATCCTCAATCCGATCTCTTCCGATATCGGTAGATCCAAAAGGGCTACGTAGCGGGTTGTGGTAAATGGGAGAGGGACAGGAGGGGGTGATGGTTTCACAACTTTTCTTCCTAACCCCCAATTAGTTTCAACTTCCGATTGTTTGAATTCCTTTTGGTACTTTGACGTGTCGAGTCAACAGAAAAATCCTCAACAGCGAGGGACTCGTATAATTTACGAATATCCATCAATGTCCATACGAAACATACACGAAGTCACAGTTCTTCTCTCTCACATACACACACACACACACATAGTTATATTTATGAGAAGAAAAATCGGTATCCGTCGCGAGGTCGCGATACTTCGAGGCGCGATGGCAAATGAGATAATAATCGTAGGACTCGTGACTCGCGGGTTGGTGATGATGTGACGGCGCGCGCGTTCAAACCGATGAAACATCAGGGTTGGCTCGGGAGAGACGAAGCATCGACGAAGGGAGGTCGACAAGGGGGGTGGATTGTCGGTGATGGTGGTGGTTCACTCGTGAAAAGTCTTTTTTCTCGCTCTCTCCCCTATATCTGTCTCTATTGGCTTCCATCTTGCTCTCTCCTCATCCCCTTTCTCTCGGACGCAGCAGGGGTGAATATTCAGCTCGTAGAGTGGGGCCGAGTGAAATCAGGGCGAGCTCTTTCACTCCCTCGTTCTTTCTCCCTCTCGTGGCATTCGAATCCTCCCCTTGGTGGTCGTGCGTACAGAGAGAGAGAGAGAGAGAGTTAGAGAGAGAAGGAGAGGGAGATAGAACGGGGTGGAAGGAGGTACACGAAAGTGAGGGACGCTGCCGGTTTTCGAGATGATCCGGCCAATCTGCGCATCATTTTCTCATCCCTCCTTGTACTCTCCTCCCTTCTATCTTCCTCTCGTTCTCCACGCGTATCCACCCTGTCGACACATCCGCGAGGACTGCAACACCTATTCGCGCCACGGAATCCTCCTCGTCCTCCTCCTCCTCCTCCTCCGCCTACTTCCTACACCACTCCCTACCCCCTTAAACCTCCTCCTTCTTTGCCAGAGCAAAATATCCATCCTTCGAAGCAGAAGGCCGCGGAGGGATGAACGGGTGCGAGAAAGAGCAGGAGGGACGATAAGGGAGCCCCTGTTGAATGCCACCATTCGAAGCCCCGGTAAAAAGAGGTTACCACCATGCGGATGAACGATGAAGGATCTCTGTAGCTATGTGTCAAGATTACCAACAGAGGTTCACGCAGGAAACGTTTTCGAACTTCGGACCACGTGTCCATTTGGGACCATTTGGGACGTTGTGGCTCCTCCTAAGACCTTCTGATGATTCATATATATATATATATATATATAATGTTTATTGCTGTTTAATGTTGATGATTCTGCAACTTGTTATTTGCAATGGCTCGTATCACATGTAAAATGTAAACAACGATCGAGACGACCCGAGGAAACGAATAAGCAAATACCTAAAACAAACACAGTCACGTAGAGTAGAAATGACGAGACGAATTATGACGCGAAGAAGTCCAAGCGCGATCGAATTAATGAATGTGACAGTAAATGAAGAGATAGAGCAAACAAACTTAATTAAGAAATAGAATAGGTTAAATAAACCGATAGTTAATATTTTTCACATGTTTGGGAATTTGGGTGAGGTTTTAATTTTTTTTTATGTTCCAATACGAGTCTTTGTAGAGGATAGGTAAAGGATAGTTGAAAATACCGTATGAAGAGATCAAAAATCATTTCGTCATCAAACCGTGGTGCCCTCTACACACCTATTTGAACTTAGAACTTCGTGAATAAAACTAAATAAAACTGAGTATTGTAACGGGTTTAAAAATGTTGACACAGTAAAAAAGAAGTTTTTTATGGTAATTACATTTTTGTTTTTTAGTCATGTTTCAGAATAAAAAGATTGATGGGAACTGACAATTATTTTCCTCAACTTCGCAGGTTCTTTCAAAAATGGAATAATTGGAGTTCACGAATCGGAGTAGTTAACTGTGAAAATTACGCCGATTCGATGAGGATAGCTGAGTACATAAAATTAACGAAACACATTTTTTCTAATAGTGCAATTACTTCGAAACTAGGTGCAAATTTAAAAAAGTGGCACGTAGTAAAAGATCCATGTTTAAATGTTTTGTTTAAACCTACACGATCGATGACGAAAAAATACCGCTTATTAGAATTCACTTCGTTCGTCGTACTACAATGTACCCTGCGTTTATTTCTCGATATTAAGGTAGGAAGACCATTTAGAAACTCGAAAATGATGAAGGTCTTATGATTTTTTTTTCATGGAAGGAATACACATAGAAATTTGAATGTTTAAATATTTTTTTTTTCATATTTTTATTGTTTGAAAAAAATATATACACTTTTTGTTCATCCAAATTGCCTATCGTCTACATTAATGTTTAGAAGAAGATTTTTTAAAATATGCCGCATTTCTGGAGTCCCCCATCACGCTGTAATTATTGGGGAAAAAATAACAAATCAAAATGGTTCGTAAAGGCAAGACCCATACACTGTTGGTGAACCACGATTTTTTAAATAAGTGCAAAATTCAGCAAATGGCAGCAAAATTGCCGCCCTGCTGGAGTTCTCCATCACGCTGTAATTATCGGCAAAAAAATGAAACTGATTTTTAAAGGCAAGACCCATACGCTATTGGTGAATCAGGATTTTTGAAATGTTTGCAAAATTCAGTAAATGGCAATTTATGAAAGTCAATTTTGTGATTTTTCATGAAATTTTTGCTATATTTGGAGGCAAAATTAGGTTTTATTTTTGGAATTCAAAATAATATTGAGGTTCACCAATAAACTGCTGATCTAACAAAGATGTATTACAAATTTTATCGAAATTGGTGGAATAGTTTCGGCGTAATCCAGCAGTTGGAAAAAACATAGTTTTGAGATAAACGCGGCCAAAGTTGCATAGCTCTGTTTACTCGGCACAAACGCGCTCGGCATCTTTTTGCGATAACGCTAACAATTCTTGGAATTTCGCTGTAAAAATTCACCACAATATTCTTAAGAAATTGAACTATCAATTTATGGAGAAAAAAAAATCAAAGCTTTCACATTTATAAATGGTCTTACTGCCTTAAATGACCGGATCGACTTGAAATTTGGTACGATCGTTCGGTGTGTCAGGAGTTTAGTCTTGGCGGACAAAACTTCTCGAGTTTTCTTATTGGTCAAATAATTAGTTAAGTCAATTATCATATATAATTGTCAATCGTTATATAACGAAGTTATTTTTACGTTTGAAGTTACATTTGAATTTTTGAGTTTGTTTGGGTTAGATTACATTTTGGTTTGCTGCAAAACGAAAAAATTTATATATATATCTTCCAATATATATTTTTTCACACGTCATTGACGATCTTAAGCTTTCACGTGATCAAGGGACGGAATTCTACTTTGGATGTTTCCTATGAACCTGCACCAAATTACTATCCAATAAATTGCCAAAATTTTGTATTTCTCGTTTTTTCTCTCGTCATTTTTACGATTACGAGTTTTGGAGTATCCAAAGAGACCGGATTGTCCACAGATCGTTGCATCTTCTCCTCCCCGAGTAGAACCAGAGTGGGGATATCGCGAAAATCGAGGCAAAGTAAGAAGGGAATTTCAAACGGCTGGAATCCGTCAGCGCACTTGAGTGCCGAGTTCCGCTTCTTTCTCTTGATTCGTCTGTTCCAACCTGAGCTCTTCTTCCTCTTTCTCGTCCGTCCTTTTTCTTTTTATTCTTAAGAGTGTATAAGACGAGATACTTAGAGGGCATCGAATCCCTTCCTCTTTCTCTCCCTCCCTCTTTGCCATTTCTGCCTGGAAACGTCGCTTGCTCACTGCGGAGACTTTTATGCGGACTGACTCTCAGACACTCGTGATTGCTACTAAATATTTATGGGAGAAGAAAAAATACGTTAGTCGAGAGAGAAAGAGAGAGTCTTAAGCTCGAACGTGCATTGCTCATTTTTTTCAATTTTTTTTAAAAGATACCTACTCCATAATTAAACCAGCCAATTAGTCGTCCGAGGATAGCCTGTTTTTTAATTCAAAACTTGCTATGCTGTTATTATTATTATTATTATAAGGATAGCGACTAAAATTACCAAAATATCGAATTAATGATATAATTTTGATCGTGCTATAATTATACAACTATAATAATATAAGTATTATACTTATATCAAATCATATATCGTATTTAATAATTGAATTTATATGCTATATTATTGTTATGATTATTATTATTATTATTAATATATTATAAGAGTAAATTTTGATATTATACTTATAGCATGGACTGGCTATTGTAATAATTTATTTATCACTTACAATTGTTATGATAATAACAATAGAGCAGCAAGAACTTAAGTCCTACCATGATTGATATGATATTTTGTAATTATATTATTATTCTTTACTATAATAATATAAGTACGATACTAAAGTATTGTACTTTTTGTACAATACTTTAGTATTGTACTAAAGTATTGTACTATAATCATATGGTATTTTTACGTATAATTATTAAAATTAGTAATAATACCGATAAAATAGCGTGGTTAGTATTGTACCCTATAATAATATAGTGTTATATTTATATTATAAATTTAGATTATATCATTATGATTGTATTCAATATATAATTATAGAGTGGCTGAAATAATAATGTTTTTTTAAGAGAATAGGCCTTCATTATTCAGGAAAAATATCGAATCATTACGAAATAAGTTTATAATAATTTTTTAAATAATTATCATCTTTATTTTTGGGCTGTACTTGAAATTACGCTTTTTTTAACGGTTGGCGAGAAATCTGTACGGAGAACACGCTCATTCGAATCGGAGCGACCCATAGGTCCTTCTTCGAAACTCGTCACCGCAAAAGTACCACCTGCCCACCCCCTCGACACTTTCCGGCTACAGTTTTCCTTGCGGGCCAACCGGTAAATTACCATCTTCCCACACTTTGAGCTTTCCCTCGACACAACGGACTATGTCCCTCCTCTCTTTCTCGTTCGCTCAAATTCAGCCCTCCCGCCCTTACCGTTCCCCCGACACTCCATCTGTTTCCACTTTGTCCCGTCTCTTTGGTTCTTCGTGCGGAAAAATTCGAAATACCCGTAAAAATCTTTTGTTTATTTTCCAACACGAATGCAACCCAAACAGGTGTATCGTAATGGGGCCACATTTAATAAAAATTATAGAATTAAAAAAACAACAAGAAAAGCTTTTTTTCACTTGATTAATTCTAAATGACGACTCACTCGACCGATTAGAAATCATTATTTATTTAACAAATTTTAAATTATTAGCGTGCATATTACGTAATAAACAAAAAAAATTACAATTGTAAAAATATTGAAAAGTGTATTACGAAATATTTCAATATTAGGAAAATAATCATAAAAAACAATGTAAAATGATTTACATATACAAATACAAATTGAAAATCGGTTTAATAATAATCACTGAAATAATTTAAATACGTATTAATTCATAACGAGGAAAATAACTGAACTTTTTCGTCCATGAAGACGATAACGCAGCAACAAAATTATTTTCCATTCGAAAAAATTATTCAACCAGTAACCGTAAATCCATATTGAAAATAACTTTCCCAAAATCCAAAAATCAATAACGAGGAAACAAAAAATACACACAACATTCAAGACAAGATTAAAAAATCATTTTGACATACCACACTGCTAATGATATGGGAATCATTTATGGACCAATGTAAAATAATAAAGAGAATCGTCTAAGCGAACGAGATAAATGGAAGAACGGGGGGAGTACTCTGCCGTTCGGTACACGGAGCCCGAACCTCGGGGAGTACTCTCGAGGTTCCGCGCTGTGCAAGATCGCATGAAAGAAGAGAAAAAAAAGGAACGGGAAAAGTGAAGGTAAAGAGGTAACGTGGCTTGCGCGTACCGACAGATGCTCCAGGTCTCTCGAAGGAGAAAGAGAGAAATGTATGACGAAAAAAAGAAAAGAAATTAAAAAAAGAAGAAAAAAAACAAAAAGAAAAATCTGCGATTCTCGCCATCAACTGGAAAGCCCTCGAAAACCGTTAGGTTCTTTCCTCGCTGGTAGTGGTGTGTACGGAGGGGGGGGGGGAGGAAGGGGAGGATGCCGCGAGGCACCCTCTCACGCCTCGCCGAGTGTAATATTCCCGGGAAAGTAAGCTCCCGAGAATTTCGCCTGAATGTATACATGGATATAGTGATAGAAACGGGCGTGCCACGTGTAGACGTATATAGGGGTGCTCTACGTTGTGCATCGCCCCTCATCGTGTGTAGAGCTCCGACGAGTCTCGTCACTGGTGTACACGCGGGCGAAGGGATGCAAATAACTGCGGTGATAACAGAGCAGATAGCTCGACGCGCTCTCGGTTTGCTCGGCTCTATGAGGGAATGGCTCGGAGAGAGAGAAACAGAGGGAGAGAGAGAGGGAGAAAGAGAATGAGAGAGAGAGAGAGAGAGAGAGAGAGAGGAAGCACTTCGATGCTCCTGATTCCCAGATGCAGAAGAGGAACTCTCTCATTCTTTCTCTTCAACCCCCCCCCCTCCTGCCGCCCCCTCGCCACCAACCCCATCACTCTACACCCACTCGTACATATCAACACGAGAGAACAACCAGAGAAATCGCTCTTCTTCTATTCGAGCTTCGGAAGAGAGAGAGAGAGAGAGAGAGAGAAACGAATCTCGATGTTGAGAAAAGTGATGAAGAGGAAGAGGACAGCGAAGAGAGAAGAAATGGACGAGGAAGAAAGAGAGGGAAGGAGACAGAGCGCGAGAGAGTGAAAGGAGAGGAGGAAAGAGGACAGGGATGGTACTCCACTGGTAAGTAGTAGTACTGTGGTACAGGCTGGCAGAAATCGCGACGGTTGAGGTTTGTCCGCACCGCCTGACGAGGAACAACTCCTGGTGCCTATCTTCCCCCCTCCTTCTTCTCCTCACCGCTCTCTGTTGTACTCCAACCACCAACCTCCTCGGCAGGTTGGTGGTTGAAGGGTGACGGGGTCTCCCCTCCCCATCTCACCCCCTATCTACTCATACGTATATTCTCGCCCCGAGTGTGTTGGTGCTCGAGGCGGTACGGTGACAACAGTCAAGCTCTCACGATGTAGAATGCGAGCGGGAGAACGAGAGAGAGTACGGGAGCGTCGATTCCCCGTCGTCGTTGACTACCACCGGGAGCAACACTTGCGACAGAGACGGAGGTATACCGAGGGTTGAGATCGACGATCTCTCTGGGTAGAAGATGAACACAAAGGGGTGTCCCTCCGATTCGGGAACCCGGGAGTGAGAAGGATGGATTTTAGGATTGGTGGGAAAGGGTACATAGGTCTGGAGAGAATGGTAGAGATGGAGAGAGAGAGGAGAAACGTCACTCGCTGTCGCATCGAACGCTCGCGATGAGTGGCGCGCCCGCTCGTCTTTTGTTTGCGATACCATGCGGTCTCCAACCAGAACTCCATGGAGAGCACCCACTTCTCTATCTCTCTGTCTCTCTCTCTTTCTCTATCTCTCTTCTTTCAGCTACCCTTTCCTAACCCCATCCACCCTCTACAACACAATCTCAATGAGAGAAGACCAGAAAGAAAACGAAGACGAGAACGAAGAGACCAAGAGGGATGATAGACACTGAGAAAAAAAAAGTAAATATAAATAGGTTTATTAAAATGAAATAGATGATTTCTTTCTGTCGGGGCCTACTACGATACTATTCGTCATAAATATATTTTACTATTTGTTTGGAATATTATCGGCAAGAATGGTATATGTTTGAATCACATGGATCAAGATTAAATTCAATTACGTCCTTTTTTTGAATATATAAAAAATATTTTTGAATAAAAAGATATCCTTAGCATAAGTAATCATATATTTGATTTAAATCTATATATTTTTTTGTTAAAAAAATGTTTCAGAATGATATAAATGTTTATTCAATTACGATATGTGCTGTTTATGAATGAATGAAATGTTTATTAATTAATTTATTTTATTACGATGTGTGTCGACTGATGCCTTCCCGTTTTTTGGCAAAAATCGAGATCTAAGATCTGTCCAGAACTTGGCACTCCCACCCCGCACTATGACTCGGCGGCTAATTTTTTCACGAATCGTTGAGTGCCACAAGTTTGTACTTTCCCAGATGAAACCCAATAAAAAGTTTATACAGCATAAATAAATTATCTAGTAATCAGATGATATTACCATAAGTTTGATGAAAATAAATCAATTTGTTTGATATGAATAAATGTCAAAATATAATTCGCTAGGAAATATTTGATAATACGAAAAATTTAGTTGAACCAAATAAAAAAAATAATTTATTTATGTAATATCAATTATTTTTTCTCCGTGTAGGAGCAGGTGCAATTTTCTTCGACAACTTACCATCAGACCCGTGGATAGATTTTAACAAAAACGGGGCTAGGAAAGGTCCCTCGATGCGAGTGAAAAAAGTGTGGAAAACGATGGAAACGCGTCTAGCTCCGTCGGTAAAGCTTTAACCGCTTGGAAAGCCTGATTTCATTGGGGCCCAAAAACCAGTTTTCCAACTCATTTTGAAGATGAGCGTAAGATGACAACTAATACGTAGATGACGAAAATGCATAGTTTTCAATTTACATTGGGTAGTATTGATGAATTTTTCGTTCGAAAAACTTGATGAAAATTGATGCCCATATTTTTAAAAATTCAGCTCAATTCTCGCAAAATTGAAATTTTCCAAAATAAAATAGTAATAATTTACTTAGCCCTAAAGAACGCTTGGTTCACTTGATTTTCGCCACCCGTTTAATCCGGTTGACGTAAACGGATAAAAAACGAGTTTTTTTTTTCTCAAAATAGATAACATTGGCGAAGAACTTGGATCTTCGTTTACCAACGCGTTTCAAACATACAAACAAACATTTCAAACGTTTTCTTCCCTTTCCGAGGTAAAGTTACCTGTCAATACAGTCAATAAAGAATTTTCAAAAAAAATGTTTACAAGACCAAACCACTAATACATCGAACGCAATCCTAACGAATTCCAAGTCGATTCGTTTTTTAAATATCGAGAGATCGCGAACACCGTTTCGAAAAAAAAACAAACATATATTTCGAAAAGAAACACGCTTTTCAATTTCATTCTATTTATGTGTTTCACACATTTTAAGAGTTTTCACGAATTTGAACGATTTTTACAAATTTTGCAAAATTTTAATTGATTTTCAGTAGCCTATTTTCTCGAGAACGATTTTCAAGAAGAATGTTTGAAAGAAGTGTAAATCGTTAGAAACATTTTCTACTAAAGTGACAAGGGAATAATAATACTTAGGTTTTCATCTATCCAGCTCCTGTTCACTAGCTGTTACTACACGGAAGCTCCGAGCGAAGCTTTCGCAGCGTACCAGGTCTTGTTGGTAAATCCGGCTTGGAATACATTCCGGCTACGCACGAGTGAAGTTCCCGTGCTCTCTCGCGTCTGTGCCTCCTCCGTGTGTCTCTCGGCTTCACCCCCCTTCTCCTTTATTTGCATGCCCTATTCTCCCCCCCCCCCCCGCTCCACCCTCCCTCCTTCTCTTTCCCATAGCTCACTCAATTCCTGTCTGTCAACCTGCTCTCTCCGCCCCTCCCTCTCTCTGTCTAACCGAGAGTATATCCACGTCTGCGACTATTGTACGTCTACGAAGCAAGCTATATGCAGAAACCAATGTTCCCCGTATACGCACCGGCCACGAATCTGATACCCATCGAACAGGGCTCTATATATCAGGTCGTCGGCGATGAATCGATCTGTCATCGCGTTTCAAAACTTCAATCCCACCTTCCTCACCTTAAGGCAGGAAGACCATTTACAAATTTTAAATATTCGATTTTTTTATTCGTCAATTAATAGTTCAGTTTCTTAAGAACATTGTGCCCAATTTTTACAACGAAATTCCAATAATTTTTAGATTTATCGCTAAAAGACGAGAAGAACGTTCGTGCCGAGTAAACAGAGGTATGCATCTTTGGGCGCGGTTTTTTGAATTTATTTTCCAGCTGCTGGAGTTATTACGTTGAAATTATTCCACCGATTTCGATGAAATTCGTTACGCATCTTTGTTACATCAGCAGGTTGGTGGTAAACTTCAATATTATTTTGAATTCCAAAAATAAAACCTACTTTTGCCTTCAAATATAGCAAAAATGTCATGAAAAATCACAAAATTGACTTTATTGAGCTGACATTTCATGAATTTGGCACATATTTCAAAAATCCTGGTTCACCAACAGCGTATGGGTCTTGCCTTTAAAAACTTATTTCATTTTATTCCCCCAACAATTGCAGCGTAAGGGAGGACTCCCGCTGTGCGACAATTTTTTTAAATCTTCTTCTAAACATTAATGCAGACGATGGGCAATTTGCATGAAAAAAAGTATATAAATTTTTGTGAAAATTTTTGTCAAACGAAATATCAAACAAAACATACTTAAAGATCCAAAGGAGATCCGCAAACATTCCTAAGAAACTAGGCCTCAATAAACAAAAGTGAAATAAATTGGGTTTTCAAGGACTAATATTAGTCTATAGCCCTGTATAATTAGTTTTTTGTTATAACATGGGATATGAAAAATAAAAACTTCGTTTCAGACAGTAGTCAATAAATCCCATTAACATTTGTTCCCGCTATTAGGTTGTGAGTTTTAGTGATTTTAATATGAGACGAAACATACTTCCAGAATGTTGAATTTATATTCCTTAGGTCCACATGATCAGGGATTTTAAAGAAAAAAAAACATGAATTCAGGTTAACTGAAAATATTTTATTCATTGTTTTCCACATCATCAATTATTAATATATTATCGAGATGCTGGGCGGGAGGTACCACATTGTACCT
>JAPYZJ010001377.1:0-36625 GCA_030522765.1 Ophioninae sp. B BG-2022a | reverse complement strand
AGTTCACCTCCCGGCAGCGGAACGAGTTTCATCAAAAAATTTCGAAGAAAAATCTCGACCGCTACCGGGATTTGAACCCGGGACCTCCCGATCCGCTGGTCGCGCCTTAGCCCGCACTGCCAACGGATCAGTTGGGTAGTTGAGTGGTAGTTGGGTTAGGTTTTTGGGTAGGCTCCCTGTTTGGGTTTGGGTGTTTTTGGGTTTTTAAAGTTTGGGTTTAGGGTTGTTTTAGGCTCTCTGTAAAGTTTTTATTTTCACAAAAAATTTAATATCTCGAGGAAAAACATCGTTAACTAATTTTGCTAACGGGGTTCTAAATTAGAAATAGCAATGTTAAATTAAATTTTTTTTTTGCGATACTTCTTGCAACTATTGTGTCATTTAAAAAATTCCGGATTTTCGGCGATTTTTGCAGTTTGAAAAATCTCGGGCTGGATTTTGAATATAAATTTGTTCATTACGTACGATATATACGAGTTGATTTCTCTTCCTATATTTCTGTTTAATTTCTGCTTTTTATTATTTATTTATTATTTGGTAGAATTTATATTATTCTTTATTTCATTAGTATTTTTATTGATACTGTAATATATTTATATGAATTTATTCATTATATATATGTATTAATGTATATTAATATAAATGTACAGGCTGACTCAAAAGTTTTAGGCTCCTTGTAAAGTTTTTATTTTCACAAAAATTTAATATCTCGAGGAAAAACATCGTTAACTAATTTTTGCTAACGGGGTTCTAAATAAGAAATAGCTATGTTAATTAATATTTTTTATTTTGCGATACTTGTTGCAGCTATTATGTCATTTAACAAATTCCGGATTTTCGGCGATTCTCGCAGGTTGAAAAATCTCTAGCTGGACTTTGAATATAAATTTGTTCATTACATACGAGTATTAATGTCTATTAGTAATATGTATAGGCTGACTCAAAAGTATTAGGCTCCCTGTAAAGTTTTTATTCGGAAACAAAATCTAATATCTCGAGGAAACAAAATTATTAATCTAATTTTGCTAACGGCGTAATAAATAATAAATAGCCATGTTAATTTTAATTTTGATTTTGCGATACAGCCGTTACGTCATTTTTAAATTTCCAGATTTTCGGCGATTCGCAAAATTCGATTCGGTTTCGGCGATTCTCGCAATTTGCAAAATCGCGGACTGGACAATCGGTACAAAAACGATATTTCCAGAAAGCCGAGTTTGAAGTATGCCTCAACGGAAAATTCCAAAATACTGTCAAAATGAAAATATCCTTTCACTAAAGTGTTTTAAATAAAAGCATCACACACGAGTGCGTAAGAGATAGTCGAAATTTAAAAATCGCAATTTCTCAAGGACGAAACATTTTTATCATAAAATTCAAGCATCTATTTCCGTCTCTATGAATTCTACAAAAACTGATGCTCCATTTTTCGCCGTAAACTTAATCAACTCCGAGAAAACGAATTTCGAAAATTTTTGAGGTTATGTCGATGTTCATGCTTTTAATCAAAATAAGATTTGAAAATCTTCACTTTTGATTTTTTATCGAGCAGTTTCACGGAGCTGAAAGGGTATATAAAATCCTCGTCCTTTCACATCTCCTTTAATTTTGTATTTCAACATTTTCCAACCAGCAAACGATTCCTTAAGGGGGAAAGAGGAAACAAGAGAACGAGAGAGTTAGGGGGGGGAGGGGTCGAAAGAAAGAGGGGGGGGGGTAAATACAGGGACGAAGAGATAGCTGTATCCCCGTTAGTGAAGTGAGTTAGCAAACTCCCTTATCTTATTCATGTACTCGATTGTTTCCGACCCTGTACACACTTGGGGGCTGCGCTATCTGGATGACTATGGAGAACCACACACTTGAAATCAACCCAAAGCTCTGGTAAATATGCTTGAGGCTTTTTGCGTTGAATCTCATATTGGGAATACTAAACTGACCTCAATATTTTCACCATAGAATTTTTTCAGTCCTGAGTATCAATGAGAATTTTCATATTTCGTTTGTCATTTATTTAATTGATTTTTAATTTAATTGATTGATTTTTAATTGATTTATTTAATTTTTATTGATTTATTAATTTATTTAATTGATTCATTAATTTATTTAATTTATTTATTAATTGATTTAATTGATTTTTTATTTGATTTCTTATTTATAAAATCACTTATAATTTAATTTGTTATTTGTAATATAATTTGAGATTTAATTAAGTAGTGATAGTATTATTTATCATTTAATTTATATGAAACAAGTTTTTATTTTATGACTATAGAATCGTGACCACTTTCTACGTTTTTTAACCAGCTTAATGTTATCTTTGTTGAGTTCGTTGCATCATTGAAGGAAAATTGTTAACCTTACAATAAAAGTATTTATTTTCTTTTCATTTTTTGTTTATCGTGATTTTCATTATTCTATTTATAAGATGCGGGCAAGATTCCGTAATTCTTAATTCACTGATTTATTGATTTTGATCACTTTGACATTTGAGAATTCTTCGCTTGTTTTTTTAATTTATTTAGAATATTTTATTTATTGTTATATATTATATAAACATAAATGTATCTGTACCTTACATTTATATCATATTAATTACGAATGTACATTAAATTAAAATATATAATATAATATTATATTATATTATTGATAAGTAATAATAAAGAATATAATTATTTATATTTGTAATATCAATTTATAATATTGTATATTTTGTATAATATAAATAATGTATTGTTCATATTATAAAAAATAATAAATAATATAAATAAATAAATTATATAATTATAACCGACGCTAATAGACGGGAGGTCGGGCAGCGGCGTATACTGAGAGCGGTGACCGTTTACTCCCACTTTTTCCGGTCCATCGACCAGTGAGGGAGAGACCGATTTTTCCAAGACTTTGGTTTACAAACATTAACAAAGAGTACTAACAACAGAATACAGCAAATTCAGTTTTGAAAACATGGAAAAATTGTAAAAATCAGAAAAGTGGAGGAAAACGTGGAACAACAGAGGAAAAAGAAAAATGAATAAAAAAATTAATAAAAAAAATACATTATAATATCATAACATTAATAATAAATTTACTCATTGTATTAAATTTACATGAAAATTTTTTTATTATTGTTGAATTTTAAGTAAACTTTTTTCCTCTTTTTTTCATAGAATCGAACGAAGGTAAAAAAATAATTTAAACGATTCATGCGGAAACGGAAGGTAACCAGGTGGAAAAAATTGCTTTTTTATCTCGGATTTTACCATCATCCCTACGAAAACGGAACTTCCGATAACGATTCAGTGATTTCGTTGCGGTTGGATGAGAGAATATTTTCGACGTTGAGGATGCAGAGAGAAAATTGGCAATTCAGAATTGCCAATGTTTTTATGGGTACTTAATTAATGCACATCGAGTAACTTTATGCACGTCAATACTCGCATCAATATTCTAACGAGGGAGTCAAACTTCAAGATTTCATAGACGTATATAGATATAACGAAGAGGTAGGTTATTTGATGCCCCACGCGAGTCGTTGACCCAGAAACAAGAATAGTAAAGACAATGCATATATATATGTATATTTATAGGGACACACGCGAATGCATAAAAAAATATGGATAGCACGATGTACTTTCCTGCTGGCAATTAAGGTGAGCAGTTCCGGAATAAGCAATTTGTAAATTAGACGTTTTAATGTTCCTTAGAAAAATTGATTTAAAGGCTCCGCAGTCGTAATTCGAATTAATTAGGTTACTGGATGGACTGTGGGGCAAAGAGTTTGTCCAAAATGAAAAAATCGAGGATTTTCAAATTTGGATCATGTCCTATTTGTTTAACATTACGAATAGTTATTTTGATAATGAATTAATTCTTAATTTTAAGTATTAATTTATTATCGATAAATTAATATTTATTGCTAACAAATTAATATTTAATTCTAAGTATTAATTTCTTATCGATAAATTAATATTTATTGCTAATAAATTAATACTTGATTTTAAGTATTAATTTATTATTGATAAATTAATATTTATTGCTAAGAAATTAATATTTAATTCTAAGTATTAATTTCTTATCGATAAATTAATATTTATTGCTAATAAATTAATACTTGATTTTAAGTATTCATTTATTAACTAAATTAATACTTGATTTTAAGTATTCATTTATTAACTAAATTAATACTTAATTTTCAGTATTAATTCATTATCAATAAATTAATATTCATTGCTAATAAATTCATACTTAGAATTAAGTAAGAATAGTTATTTTGCTAATAAATTAACACTTAAAAGAATTAATTATAGTCATCTGCCACAATTGACCAAGAAAAACGTTCTTTTTAAATTCAATTACAACGTTCGAATCATTTTATTATAAATAATTATCAGAAAACTCAATATACAGGGTACACCCAGTAGTATTAATTTATTATCGATAAATTAATATTTATTGCTAATAAATTAATACTCAGAATTAAGTACGAATAGCTATTTTGTTAATAATTTAATACTTAAAAGAATAAATTAAAGTCATCTGTCGCAACTGATCAACAAAAATCTCCTTTTAAAATTCAATTAGTACGTGCGAATCATTTTATTATAAATAATTATCAGAAAATTCAATATACAGGGTGGATCAATAATTATTAGTAACTTGGATATCTTCGAAATTATAAAGTTCACAGAAATATTTGCTAAAATAAAATTGCAACACCTTCGTTTTAACATTTTAATAGAAACCCTAAAATGATTTTTGGCGATTAGCAACAGTTTTCGAGATTTCGAAATTTTAAGTTTATTGTCTGAAACCGTACAAGTATATCTATATCGACTGCTACTACCGATCGATACTCCCACTTCTTCGGCTTCGTCGTTATTTCGGATGGGGTTACTAGGTTTGTTTAGGTTAGTCTGGATACGTTTGAGTTTGTTTGGATTTTGTTGAGTCCGGTTGGGCCTGTTTGGGATTCTTTAGATTTTCTTCGGTCCATTTGCTTTTGTTTGTATTGGAGTTTCATTGGGTTTGTTTGGGTCCATTTATGTTTGTTTGGGTTCAGTTAAGTTTGGTTCTTTTTGAGTTAATTTGAGTTTATTCAGATTTGTATGATTTTATTTCGGTTGGTTTTGATTCCTTTAAGGCTTGTTTGGGTTTGCCTGGGTTCGGTTGGATTTTTTTTGGTTTGGGTTTGGTGGGCCCATTTGTGTTTGTTTCTATTTGAGTTTGTTTGGATTCACTTACGTTTGTTTCTCTTTGAGTTTGTTTGAGTTTATTCAGATTTGTATGAGTTTATTTTGTTTGTTTTTTTTGTTTGGGTCCATTTGTGTTTGTGTCCATTTGAGTTTGTTTGGGTTCACTTACGTTTGCTTCTCTTTGAGTTAGTTTGAGTTTATTCAGATTTGTATGAGTTTATTTTGGTTGGTTTTGATTCCTTTAAGTCTTGTTTGGGTTTGCGCGGGTTCGGTTGGATTTGTTTTGGTTTGGGTTTGGTGGGCCCATTTGTGTTTGTTTTTATTTGAGTTTGCTTGGGTTCACTTAAGTTTGGTTCTCTTTGAGTTAGTTTGAGTTTATTCACATTTGTATGAGTTTATTTCGGTTTGTTTTGATTCCTTCAAGTCTTGTTTGGGTTTATTCGGGTTCGGTTGGATTTCTTTTGGTTTGGGTTTGTTTGGACCCATTTCTGTTTCTTTCGAATTCATTTAAAATTGTTCGGCTTTGTTTGAGTTTGTTCGAGTACGTTTATATTTATTTGGATTCCTCCAGTACAACAAAAGTGCCATAAAATAATCAACTTTCAAAAATCGACATCACAAAAACTATATCGCATCGCCAAAAGTCCTTCTGCCTTTTTTCATTAAATACTAAAATTAAGGGGTAAGTTAAATTACGAATCAAAATTCGATTCCAGCTTTTCGGAAATGAATCCAAAATCAGGATTACGTATCTTAGCTGACCAAATTAATCCCTTAAGGGGTTAAAAAATATTTCAGCAAAAATTTTCAAAACCAGAAAAACGGAAGAAAAATAATGAATAATATAATGAATTTCCAAATGCTGATCTGAAGTTGATCTGATCCAAATTTGATCTTTCACTAGCTTTCATAATCCATTATATTCGAGGCCAGTAGGAGAGGAATTTTTTTATGATTAAGCTGAGGGATTATCAGGGATCAGGATTTTCGTTGGAATACGTGGGGATTTACAAATCTTCGCATAAACAACAAAGCGAACATCTGCTGACATTGATCCCACGGATTGTATCCGCTCTACCTGTGCATGCCTTGCTTTACGACCAGCTCTTCTGATCTGATTTCTGATCTGATTTCTCTGATCGTATTTCGCCTGCCCCCTCATGCCCTCTTCATTTGGCTCTTATCAGCAACAATTCTAATTATCCTACATGAATCTTGAAATACATAATTATGCAAATTGATGCAAAATCGTTAGAAAATTACGTATTAAATTTACGCGTGTGAAATAATGGTGAAAATCAATAACTAATAAACATCAAATTGGGCGTGTCCTTCAATCAACAATGACGTTTGCGTTGTTGGAATTGCCATTAAATTCATTTGTTTACAGAGTTGTCAAATTTGGTTCATTATTCCAAGCTACGAAAGTGACTCAATTTTTTTTTCGTGATTTTTACAACAATCTATAGTAGTCAAATTTGGAAAAAAATCGTTTTGGATTATAGTTTAAATGAAGAGTCGTGAATATTCAAAAAAACGTTTTTGTTGGTTTGCAAGATCTTTTTCTTTTGTCTAATTTCTTGGTAGGTGTTCATGATGAAAAATACAATATTTTTTTGAATATTTTTGCAAACTCAATCGTGTGCCTTCAAAGTATTAACGTTTTGGAAAATAATTGAAACGAAGAATCGCGGAAATTAAAAAAAAAACGTTTTTGTTGATTTCCACCCTATTTTTCTTTTGTCTAATTTCTTGGTCGGTATTCATAATGAAAAATACAATATTTGTTTGAATATTTTTTCAATCTTGATCGTGTGCCTTCAAAGTAGCAGTATTCAAGAGTGGTTATGAATTGCAACTTTTTTTTCATTGCGAATTATGTGTTTCAACATGGCTCGGGTCTTCAGCGACCCGCGTGACAAGTTGACGAAAAAGGATAACCTGATCAGGTTAACATTGGTTTTGCAAAGATCCAAATTTCTAAAAAAAATCCTGAATTTGAAAAAATGTCGACGATGGGGCATCTTTAAATTTTAAAGATATCCTTATCTTGAAATTTTAACTAAAATTGAATCTTTTCAATATCCATTTCTCGGTCGAAGCAATTGCTATCAAAAGGATGCTGGAACACTCAAGGACGTGTCGTTTGTCGGCCCAAAATACCAGCGAACCCAATCATCATAAATCTATTTTTTAAATCGTCAATATACCCAAATATATATACTTTAGGATACAAAAAAAATGGATTTAATCGAACAGATAGTTTTCAAGATAAAAATTTGGAAAATTCACCTACTTTTTCTACAACCTAGTAGGCTATAGTCCTTCTACATATGAACCGTTTCTACGTACAATAAGAGTCCAATCAAAATGGCTATCCAATCTCGTAGGATTTATTGTATTTACGTTACTCGATTTGAGAATTTTTCTTGACCATTTCGTTGCACAGAAAAATGAAAAAAACAAGAATACCGATCTTGCTCTCCATTTGTCGAAATGATATTTTTCTTCAGGTTCGTTTTGAATAAGAACGAGGAAAAATCTCGTCACGTAGACACGTTTATAGCTTGTGCTCCTGGTATCGTTTTTTCTCACTTCCGACAATCCCCTCCTCTCCTCGTTCCTAGCCATCAACATTCACGTTCTTTCGTTCATCCACTCCAGCTTATCTGTGTCAGTCTTTTCTCAGTCTTACCGCTCTTTACTGCACAACGCATCCCTCTGATCTAGGAAAAATCACCTTCGTGTCGAATAACCACCATCCTCCATCATCTTGATCGTTCGTATACACGAACGATGCTAGACACGATCCTGAGTTTCGTGACTTCCATTCTCCATTCGACTGGGCGATTGCATACATTGACGGAAAAATCCAAACCCTTTCTTACTTACTCTCGTTTCCAGTACCTTAAAAAAAAGGTACCTTTTTAGGTTACCTTTTGAAAACAGGTACCATTTTAGGTTACCTTTTAAAAAAAGGTACCTTTTTAGGTTACCTTTAAAAAAATGGTACCTTTTTAGGTTACTTTTTAAAAAAAGGTACCTTTCTAAGATACCTTTTAAAAAAAGATACCTTTTTAGGTTATTTTTAGGTTACCTTTTAAAAAAAAGTACCTTTTAGGTTGTCTTTTAAAAAAGATACCTTTTTAAGTTACCTTTTTAAAAAACGGTACCTTCTTAGGTTACCTTTAAAAAAATGGTACCTTTTTAGGTTACCTTTAAAAAAGTGGTACCTTTTTAGGTTACTTTTTAAAAAAGGTACCTTTCTAAGTTACCTTTTGAAAAAAGATACCTTTTTAGGTCACCTTTTAAAAAAAAGTACCTTTTAGGTTGTCTTTTACCTTTTAAAAAAAAGTACCTTTTAGGTTGTCTTTTAAAAAAGATACCTTTTTAAGTTACCTTTTTAAAAAACGGTACCTTCTTAGGTTGCCTTTTTAAAAAAAGGTATCTTTTTAGGTTACCTTTTAGAAAAAGGTACCTTTTTAGGTTATCTTTTAAAAAAAGGTACCTTTTTAGGTTATCTTTTAAAAAAAGGTACCTTTTTAGGTTACCTTTTGAAAAAAGGTACCTTTTTAGGTTATCTTTTGAAAAAAGGTACCTTTTCAGGTTACCTTTTGAAAAAAGGTACCATTTTAGGTTACCTTTTAAAAAAAGGTACCTTTTTAGGTTACCTCTTTAAAAAAGGTACCTTTTCAAGTTAACTTACAAACAAGGTTACCTTTTTCACGGCAAGGTTACCTTTTTTTACAAAAAGCTACCTTTTTCACGGCAAGGTTACCTTTTTTTACAAAAAGCTACCTTTTTACAAAAAAAAGGTACCGGAATTTAAAAAGGTCCGGTACTGCCCATCCAGTACCGGAACGGAAATTCGCCGTATTTGACATGTGATTTTTCATGGATAATGTTTACAAATATTTAAACAACGAAGTTGGATCTTTTGTTGATGTAAGCTTGGAGCCTACTTGGCCAAACCGATTATCCACAAGTGGTTGAGCATTGGAATTTCTAACCGGTCATAATTTTTATCAACAGCTCCATCATTATCATTACCATGATAATCATTCTTCATCATCATCATCATCATCATCAAATCGAATTGTAATTAATTCATCAGGATTTCGATTTTGACGTTCCCTAGTATTGGGAAAAACGTCGAGCTGCGAATAAATTTTGTCAGATCAACAGGGTGTGGAGACGCGAATGAATGAGTGGCATTTTAAATACGCGTCCGAGCGTGGTGTCATCCGCAAAAGCCTTCTCGTCACTCTTCACTTGCTCGACAATTCGATTTCGTTCGGGAGAATTGAAAATGCTTCGAATAGGCGTAGATGTACAGGAGCTTTCGAATTATGAAGAGCCACTCTCAATATCTTTTACACTGTATCCGAAAGAAAGTTAATTAATTTTTTTACGCATGTAAAATCGGAGTTTTATAATATATTTTTATTTTATTATCATATTTAATTTTTTTATATAATCAATAGAAATTCATATAACAGAAAATAAATAAATGTACTAATATAAATATTCATAGTATATTATACATGAAATATTAAATAATAAAAGTAAACATAAAAATAAATATAAATTCACATTATATTTTTATTTCGACATAAAGATAATTGGATGTCAGACTTTTTGTGAAAAATCTCAACAAGTTAAAAATTACTTTTTTTAATTGTATAAAACCACCATTATCGAATAAATTTGTTTTTTATTGTTAAATATCCAAAAACACCTGAGTCTCAATTAATTTATTCCCTGATCGAGTCCCCAACCAACAAATTTTATTGTGACGAGTTTTGGGCCCAAATATGGGACCCAAATGGTTGGGGACTCGATCAGGGATTATATTAATTGAGACTCAAGCGTTTTTGGATATTTAACAATGAAAACCAAAATTATTCAATATACAATTAACAATTAATATACAATAAAAAAAATAATTTTTTAACCTACGTGTTTGTGTGTACTGTGTTGTTCGTGTCTTATATTCTAAATTAATGTTCCGTCGGTAAATTCTTGTCCCGGATGGTAAGTGCCCTACTCGAGGGGTAATTATTCGCGGTGCTCCGATGATTATCACACGTTGATATTCGATACGCTTGATTGTCGTACTGACCATGGGGTCGAAAGTAACAATCTCCAATTTTTTTTCTCCAGCTTTAAAACAATCAGAAACCAAAATATATTAAATAAAATTTTAAAGCACATTTTTAGACCATAAACGAAAGTTTAATATTTCTATATTTATTTTATCACAAATGTGATAATTTATGAAAAATCGGGCATGGAGTACAAACTGTTACTTTTGTCCCCTATAATTCCTTTGACATTAACCCATTAAAGACTAGCGTTGCCATGTGGCAACAGTAAAAAACTCAAAATTGTGAGATTTTGAATTTTTTTTTTGTCATCATATTAACTGGTCATCATTCAACCCACATATAAAGATAAAAACACAAAATTTGAATTTCAAAAACTCAGTCACTAATGGGTTAATATTGTTTAAAATCAAGGGTTTAAAATCAATCTGAAGAACCCAAACAAACCCAAGCAAATTTCGTAAACCTTTACGAAATTTGTAGTTTCGAACTATTAAAATTTGGAATTTTGAGCCGTCTGGCCAATCGAAGTTTGGGTTTCCTATTCAGCCCCGTTTGTTTGAATTTCTTTGGTTCGGCTCATATCCATTTAATGAACTAAGAGCGCAGCAAAAAAATTAAGTTTCAAAAATCGACATTTCGAAAATTACTGTTAATTGCAAAAAAAAATCTTTTAGGGCTTATATAAAAATAATATAAACATAGCATCTGACAAATTGGCTTCATCGGCCGGAGGAGGAGTTTTTCTAAATCTTATTCTTAAATTATTAGTCATAATAAATAGATACGATTTCGAACTTCAAAAATTATTTTCACGTTTTTATTCAACTTGGAATAATTATTCGGAAACATTGTATTGGATATGTTTTATTAGGACTATCTGCAGATTGTAAAAATATGGTAGAACTTTTTTTTACATTTAATTGTCTTTTTATTAAAAAAAAACCGTCAGTTTTTAATAAAAATTAAATAAAACCTTAAAAATTAAATAAAACCGTAGAAAAATTACCATAAATCGTAATGGAAACTGCCATATATAATCCCATATATTACATTAATAATTAATTGTCATAGAAATTCCCATATACATAGATATATATATAACAGGTTATATAAAAATACCAGAGTTTACCTCAAGAATACGAAAGGCTTGAATTATCAATCGAATCCATTTTTCCGAACAAAAGCCCCTTGCTTGCGTCACCGATGGACGAGAACGTGATAGATGGCGGATATGCATGTACGTCTGCGTATATATATGCATATACAAACCGTCAATACCCATGAGTATGTAATCGATACCATCGAACAAGAGTCCATTAACTTTCTAATACAATTTTACAAAAAAACAAAAATTTTTTTTTTTTCGTATTTTGATAAACTTATTTCGTTCAATGATTTATTATTATTAAATTTTCTGATAGACGATTCCATGGTTTTTTTCTGTCAGAACGAAAAGGGAGATAATTATATTTTGTTAATATTGTGAACGTAAGGAAAATATTATCTTGTCTGATTGACTAATTTTTTTTGTAAAGAAGAAGGAGGTGAAAAAAAAACATAAAAATGTTGATAATAGTTTTTGAAATAGTTTTGTGTAGATTATTTTATTTTTATTTTCTTAATTATAATAAAATAATTGTTGCGAGAAAGATAAATATTTCCTAACGGAACCTCTTTATCAGAACATTTTATCAGAAAATTCTAATAATTAATTATTCATTATAATATTTGTTCTGATTTGCGAAAAATTATTTATGCGAAATTTTTTGGCTGAATAATTCAACCTTTATGAAAATTCCCGAAGTTTGTGCATTTTTTCTACCTCAACAGGATAAACTCGCCTCAATTCGAGTTTCATGAAGCGATAAATATTTTCTTTTCGTTTTTTTAAGTAGCCTCGCTTCTTAAATCATATTTTATCCCAGTAATTTTTAGTAAATAAAAATAACTAATTGAAAAATATATATCAATATGATTTTTTTGTCATGAAGCAAAGGAACCTCCAATAAAATTTATTTACATTATTTTTGCATGATTCGTCAATCGATAATGAAAATCGATTGGACGTGAATTATCTCTCTTTCTCCTTCTCGGGCATCCGATGGTATGAGATAACCGAACATGTAATAGCAGGTAAATTGAGATGAGAAAAAAGTGAATTTACGGTTTTCGATTAACAATTTCTCGATCGACTTCACTGAGCTCCGAAACCCTATAAATTCCCCATATACACGAGGCACGTTCTGAGGGATATCCAAGAGGAGATTGAAGCTCCAATTACCAAAATCTCGGTCGACATTCTCTCATTCCTCGAATCGATTTTTTTTCGTTTTCGCCGTTTTCGCTATAGAAATCTTCAATCTTACTCGGGATTAAGCGAATGTTTAGCCTTGATACATGCAAAAAATTAAATTGTTCCAAAAACATTAAAAAACGTTATTCCAAAAATAAAATTAAAAAAAAATATATAATTACTTCGAAAACATTGAAAAACTTTAATTTCCTTTGAAATGGGCAGATATAATGTACATATTGTATTTACATTATTAATTTCTAGAATCATAATCATAATGTCTAAAATCTAAAATCATAAACAATTTTTATAATTATGATTTTAATGTCTAAAATCATAATCAATTTTTATAATTATGATTTTAATGTATAAAATCATAATCAATTCTTATAATTATGATTTTAATGTCTAAAATCATAATCAATTTTTATAATTATGATTTTAATGTCTAAAATCATAACCAATTTTTATGATTATGATTTTAGACATTAAAATCATAATCATAAAAAAATGTTCCTATTCCATTACGAAATTAATATTATTATTACGTTGATCAAAGTTAAATTCATTCAATTTATTCGCCAAAATATATAGTATCTCTGAGTGAAGGTTTCAGTGTGCATGCGAAATTCTCCCCTTAAGCTAATAGTGCCAAATAGTTATTCCAAAATGGGGGAAACGTGGTTTTGAAAATCCAGGTCATGACGTTAGTTTCGAGGCTTCCAAATAGTTTATTTTATAATAAATGAGTTGATTAAAACATTTACATTTAGAAATATTAATGTTCCACTTCTAATAATAATTGGAATAAAATTCAACGTTATCGGCATGTGTTTAACTGGAACGATTTCATTTTTTCATACAATTGATTAATGAAATAATAAAATATAGGTATACATAAATTGCAATCAATATTACTGCATTTGGACGATTTTTCTTAACTTCTGAGGTACGTATATTTTTTTCTTTTTTTTTTGTTCATCCTCGTTCTCAAACCATTACGTGTAATCAATATCGATAGAAAAATTAACCAACATTTCCACTTTATTAAAATAATTTTTTTAAAGGTTTAATGTTTCTTTTTAAGAAGTCACATTACAATATCTTCAGGGTTTAGTGAGAAAAGTGAACTCCAAAGGTCTATAAAGTTGATTAAGAAAACTCAGTTAAAAAGCTCTTTAAATTTAATTTGCGAAAGTTCGTTTAGAAGCTCTTTGAAGTTAGTTTTTAAAAGTTACTTTAAAAGCTCTTCAAAGTTAGCATTACAAAAGTTTAATGCTTTCTAAACTGACTTTACATGCTCGTTAAAGTTAGTTTAAAAAATTTAGTTTAGAAATTCTTCAAAGCAATTTGTTTATCATTGACGATAACGAAGACTCTAAAAAACGACTGAGCTTTGATAATATTTATGCAGTAACTTTCTTATACAGTTAAAATTAAAAAAAAAACATTATTTCGAAACAAAAAATTGCTAAACTTTTTCCCACTTTTCTTCGGCGAAAATATTTGGAGACAGTGTGCTCTCCGAGGTATTGGGAAAGACCGTGCCCGAACCCACGTCCTTTAATGAGATCACTTTCCCACGAGAGGAGAAATGCGTCCGTCAGAAAAAAAAAAACGGTTCCGTTTAACGAGATCAACGACGATTGGGATGTCGTTGAAGAATCGCTCGTTGTTCGTCACACATGAACACACTCACGTGCGAACCCAAACGTAGGCGCGTATATCGATCGGAAATTTGATCATCCAAGTCCCATGTGAAATCGAACTTACGTAAGCAGCTGGCAGCCTGTATTTCTACAGCGTGCTCGACTTTCGAGGAATGACAAAATTTATCAAGGAATATATCTTAAACCAAACAATAAGTGGACGAAAAATTTGGAAAAAAATAAAATTTTTGGATAAAGATGGATTATAAAATTATTATTTGGTAATTATGCAAATTGGTGACTGCTGAAAAACGATCGAATTTTTTTTTGTCATGAGTTGCCCCCATTATGAATTATTCCATTAATACCATAAGTTATGGGGTTTTTAAGTTTCTGTAAATATATAAGAAAATACGACATTTTTAAATATTTTCCTGTATATTTGAACTCTTAAAGGTCAATTTAATCGGAAACTCTTAACTTAACCCAAACAAACCCAAACTTCAAAACCCCATAACTTATGGTATTATTGAAAAAAGTCAGCCTCCCCCGATAAAATATCAATGGTCGTGACCAATGAAAGTAACTTTAGGTAAAAAAAAAATTTTTTCGTTGTTTTTCGGAAAAGTCAATAAACTGCATAATTATCTAATATATTATCAACAAACATTTTTTCAGTAATTTTAAGTAACGAAATGTATTTTTCTGCCGGTAGAAAAAAAAGTAGTTGCAATTAATAATAGTAAATGAATTGGCAAATTATCAGCAAAATTACTAAATTATTTGTAAACGATCGGAGATTCATTCTGTCTTGAGTAAACAAATTTTAAAAAAATGTTAATTTTCATTTCAACCGATCGAAGATTCATTCTCGTTCAAGTAACTAAAACTTGTCAAAGTATAACCTCAAACTGCGTAGTCTGTTTTATCCATTTTTGTGGATTTGTTAACTTGTACTAAGTCAATTTTTTTTTTTAAACGATGTTTATTCTTCGCTTCTCTGTATGTCCAAAAAACTGTGGTTAGGAGTGTAGTATTTTACCAGGAAGTACTTTTATACAAAAAGCATCCACGACAAAGTTTTGAAAATTGAAGTGTTTTTAAGAAGTTTTGAAAATCGAAGTGTTTTTAAAAAGTTTCGAAAATTGAAGTGTTTTTAAAAAGTTTTGAAAATTGAAGTGTTTTTAAGAAGTTTTGAAAATTGAAGTGTTTTTAAAAAGTTTTGAAAATTGAAGTGTTTTTAAAAAGTTTTGAAAATTGAAGTGTTATCTCTTTCAAAGTGGATATTACCTCCTTCAAAATGGATTTTTTAAAAATCTGTTTTTAATGAATAATATAGGTCATATAGGCTGTCAAAGTTGAAATTTGTTATTTCATAAGATAATTCCACAAAGGGTCATACTTCGCCTATTTTATGAAAAATCAGCACTTAAAGAAAAAAAATCGAGATTGAAACTTTTTATTTCGTTAGTTCTTCCACTTTTCAAGTAAAAACGATTGAAAATCGCAACTCATCGCTTTCACGTAAAAAAGATGAAAAATTGCATTTGCACAAATTTGGAATGACATATGTTAGCCTTAAAATAAAATTGTCCATTCCAACCCCTTAATAATAATAAGTTAGAAAGTATTTCAACGAAAAATTATTTTTCACGTGAAAGTCAAACGTGAAAATTAGTTTTTAATTAAAAAAAAAAACAGATTTCGTGTATTTATAAGTCACTACCATCTTACCGATTGAAAACAATCCAATATATTTTCTTCAATAAAAAAAAGCTCAATTTTTACTATTTTATCAATTTTTTCATTAAAAAGAACGAAGACACGTCTGGAAATGAGCAGAGGAAAAAAAATGATTTCGATGTTCGTGGAGCCATGAAAACCACTCTTACGTTTTTGAACCGAAATCTATATTTTCGTCGGCACAATTGTGGTTGAAGACGAAAAAGACTGCAAACCAGTTATGACCGCAGTCCATTCAACGGCTGCAATAAGAGTATTACCGGAGGCGTACCACGTGGAGAAGGTGATTCTGGATTGGTACCTTAGGTTAAATGGGATACCTCCTCCCCCAGGCCTCAAAATATACAGGGTGACCGGAAGGTCAACCTATTTTTTTCAATAGGGTTATAGTAGAGGCCATTTGCAACAAAAAATGTCCCATCAACTGGGGGTCGGAAATGATCGGTTTTTGAGATACCAGTGTTTTTTTAATTTTTTGACTTGTCACCGTAATTTAAACGAAAAAAAAACTACTCGTTTTTGGCCGCGCAACTGATATTTTTTTAAAAGCTTATATTCTAGCGAGCACTTTTAAAACAAAATCCGGCGCAAAATTCTTATTATTTCAGAAATAAAGAGTGTTGAGTTGCAAGATTTTTAATTTTTTAGGTTTTTTCCGAAAAACACCATCAATGATTCGAAAAAAAAGTATGATGAAACCCTGCACTTATTTAAGTAATTTGTATGCCGAGTGTTATATATTTTTTTCGAATCATTCATGGTGTTTTTCGGACAAAAACCGAAAAATTAAAAATCTTGCAACTTAATACTCTTTATTTCTGAGATAACAAGAATTTTGCGCCGGATTTTGTTTTAAAAGTGCTCGCTAGAATATCAGCTTTTAAAAAAATATCAGTTGCGCGGCCAGAAACGAGTAATTTTTTTTTCGTTTAAATTACGGTGACAAGTCAAAAAATTAAAAAAACACTGATATCTCAAAAACCGATCATTTCCGACCCCTAGTTGATGGGACATTTTTTGTTGCAAAAGACCTCTACTATAAGCCCCTTTGAAGAAATAGGTCGAGTTTCCGGTCACCCTGTATATAGATACATATGGGACGAGCTTCGTCACTTTATGTGGTACAGGGAATGAAAGTACGTATAATGAGGTTATAACGGGTTGATATATGCGTTGCATTAAGTATTTATTATCTGCTGGATGAATTATCCGAGAGTTATCTATAAGTCAACGTAACCATGGCCTTAACAAGAGAAACTCGATTGCTTTCCGCCTCATTCTCTTTGACGACCCTGATCCACTGTGATTACGAGTGCAGCTTTCGGGGCGAGAGGAATGCTCTTCAAATTGATTGAGGCCCTGAAATATTGAATTTTTAAAGCGTCGATTAATTTACGAAATATCTCGTGTCGAAAGTCCGAACGATGTGATATTTCAAGGTAATGATACCAATGTTCACTCTGTTCGGGTAGTGGACAAATGGCCATTTTTTTATGACATAAAACAGTTTGTTATAAATGGTCACTTTGTTACGAAGGTTTATTTAATTGCGAGGATAATTTTTTTACGAAAATGGCCATTTTGTGACAAAACATGACCATCTTGTTAAGTCGAAGGGCCATTTGGTTGACAAAAGGGTCATTTTGGTTAAATATAATAAGCATTTAGTTGTGACGAATGGCCTTTTTCTTACCATAAAGGGCCATTTTGTTATGACGTGAGTCCATTTTTCTCGACGAATTGACATTTTTAACGAAGGGGCCATTTTTAATTATGTAATTACAAATGGCTATTTTGTTACTACAAATAGCCAGTTTATTATTACAAATGGTAATTTTGTCACTACAAATGGCCATTTAGTTACCTCTATCCTATTGAAAATCGAATTAATAATTCATCACTTCAAAGTTGCACGTCAATAAATAACTTTTTATAGTAAAAATGGAAAGTGCATTAATAAAGAATTAGTAAATTACATCGATTAATGTAATGAATCAATTACTTTAAAGAATTTGTACATCAAAAGTACAAAAAAGTACATCGACAAAGAATTTATTAATTACATTGTTTAATATAATTAATCAATTACTTTAAAGAACTTCTACATCAAAAGCACAAAAAAAGTACATCAATAAAAAAAATTTTATAGTAAAACTATATCAACCATTTCGAGCCAGCCATTTATTATACATGCCTTTTTGTCAATTAAATAAATAAGGACAAAAAGCTAATTTATTTCCAGCAATTTATCAGTGGATTGTAAAAACTAGAATTTATGATCTTGACGTTTCAATTATTTTCAAAAAAAGGTATCGTTAAAATATAAATAAATTTGATGATTTACGGACCGTCGTTAACCCTCAGAGTATTGGTATCGTCACCTTACCTTTTTCTTTTTCAACAACCAACATCGTAACTTACCCAGGTTGCAATGGAGACTTGAGAGAGCCAAGTGCCACAGTCCATTTTTGATTAGCAGCATTGGGAACTTGGTTACTCAAGTCGACGCTCACTTGAGAGGTGCTATTGAAATTCATCACCAAAATGACCGGTTCGTTGCGGCCAGACGAGTTCACGTGGTCTCGTATCACCCCCAGAACTTGGTCGTTGTTCAACACGAGAGCTTTGGTTGTTCCGTTAGCAACGGCGGCTGATGTCTTTTTCAACTTGGTAAGACCTCGGAAGAGGTTGTAAAAAGACAAAGGATCTTTCTTCTGCGCCTCAAGATTCAACGTTTGGTAATTCTCATTGACGGGGATCCAAGTTTTATTGGCTGTACTGAAACCTGCCGAATTAAAAGTAGTCCAATAAGTTTTCTTAGTTGTTGATCTAAAGCTCTGAAAAAGGCGGATTTTAAAGAATTTTCGTGTCAATGTTGGATTTTCTGGTAAATTCCAACGATTCTAAGTGAATATAAATAGAACCCAAACAAACCCAAACAAAGATATACAAACAGCATTTTTCTGATTGTTCTTTTAGGTTATAGAATAATCAGCTCCAAATAATCAAACACCAGCATTCCTCTATTTCGTCCATTGGATGATGGAACCAACTAGCCCATACAGCCAATTTTGGGTCAAAGTTGGATTTTCTGGCACATTCCAACGATCCTGAGTGAATATAAGGAGAATCCAAACAAACCCAAACAAACGTAAACCAAATGCGTTCTTTTGCTTGTCCCATTGGGTATGATGGAAATAACCAAGTACTAGTATTTTTCTACTTGTTCCATCAAATTATAAAACAAACACCGTTTTGCTGGTTGTTTTTTCTAGGTTATAAAACAAACAGTGTTTTGCTGGTTGTTTTTTCTACGTTATAAAACAAACAGCGTTTTGCTGGTTGTTTTTCTAGGTTACACAACAATCAGCCCCAAATAATCAAACACCAGGGTTCCTCTATTTCGTCCATTAGATTATAGAACTAACAAGGCTATACAGCCAATTTTGGGTCAAAGTTGGATTTTCTGGCAAATTCCAACGATCCTGAGTGAATATAAGCAGAACCCAAACAAACCCAAACAAACGCAAACCAAATGCGTTCTTTTGCTTGTCCCATTGGGTATTATGGAAATAACCAAGTACTAGTATTTTTCTACTTGTTCCATCAAATTATAAAACAAACAGCGTTTTGCTGGTTGTTTTTTCTAGGTTATAAAACAAACAGCGTTTTGCTGGTTGTTTTTTCTAGGTTATAGAACAATCAGCTCCAAATAATCAAAGAACAGCATTCCTCTATTTCGTTCATTAGATTAAGGAACTTTCAAGCCCATACAGTCAATTTTGTGTCAAAGTTGGATTTTCTGGCAAATTGCAGCAATCCTAAATGAACATAAGCAGAACCCAAACAAACTCAAACAAACGTAAACCAAATGCGTTCTTTTGCTTGTCCCATTGGGTATTATGGAAATAACCAAGTACTAGTAATGTTCTACTTCTTCCATCAAATTATAAAACAAACAGCGTTTTGCTGGTTGTTTTTTCTAGGTTACAGAACAATTAGCTCCAAATAATCAAACACCAGCATTCCTCTATTTTGTCCATTAGATTAAGGAGCTTCCAAGCCCATACAGTCAATTTTGTGTCAAAGTTGGATTTTCTGGCAAATTCCAACAATCCTAAGTGAATATAAGCAGAAACCAAACAAACCCAAACAAACCGCGTTTTCCTGGTTGTTCTTCCAAGTTATAGAACAATCAGCTATAAATAATCAAACACCAGCGTTTCTCTATTTGGTGCACTAGATTATGGAACTAACTAGCCCATACAGCCAATTACCAGCATTCTTTTGGTTGTTCCATTGGAACGGTGTTCTGCAAGGATCGCGAGATTTCTGCTTGTAGCGTTCCGGACCAGCGATACAACCCTGAGGATCCTGAGTGTCAGCGTAGGAAATATCATCTTTGTCAACCATACCGATCTCCTCGCCGTAATACGTAACCGAGACCCCAGGCAAGATCATCGACAGCATCGTCATTTGGTCACCCCTGCCAGGGTATCTGGACGGGGTCCTCACACGGTCGTGATTACCCATCTGCGAAAAAAACATAATCACAAACCCAAACAAACCCAAACATTTCAAAAGTAATTCGAGATTTTCAAAATTGTTGATTCGATGGATCGTACCACCCAGTTCGGCGTAGCGTTCCGCTTTCCTGATTCCCTCAACCAATTGTCAATTATTTTCTTGAAGGCACTCGGTGGCGATGTATCGTTTACGTCAATGATGAAATTGAAGTTGAATGGCACGTGAGCACCCGAATCGTAAAATTCGACGGTCTTTTCCAAACTTGTGTAAGCTTCGGTCATCATTACCTTGCGAAAGCATAAGCCGGTTAGAAGTTGGACAATGTGTAATCCGTAATTATAATATATAGATTATGGGTTGTGATAAGCAGCTTATTGGATTTTAATCTAGACCAGCTGATAGTCAACGTTTGGTACCGGAAGTTACGTAGAGTTTAGTGTAAATACTTTAATCGCGTAGTCTGCTCGCCAAAGAATCAGAATTATTAGGGGGCCATCTATTCTGGCATGGGTTTTCCACAGTTTCCCCGTGCCCTAAGCGAGGCTCAACAACTTATAGTTTAAGCCGATGAATTTGGAATTTTGACAGTTGGAACCTTTTATAACGTAGGCATCGATCGAGGAAGCAGTTTTTTGAAAATTTTACCCTTAAGGGAGTAAAATAAGGGTATTCGGATTTTTATGAAATTTCATCGTTTTTTGGTCGAATCTTTAAAAATGGGTACGTGTAAGTTCGGTCACGAATAAAGAGGGTCGTGTTGCAGGATTTTTGAATTTTTTTTTTTTTTGAGATGGCAAAATTCGAGATAATAGTTTGTATAAAAGTTCTATAAATTTTGTCGTTAAAACCGTGAAGATTGTTATTTGGAATTTATATTCAATATTAAGGGCGACGTATTATAAGAGTTTAATAAATTTTCCCAATTTACCAATTTTAGGAGTAATGGATTTATTTTTTATTTAATTCCCTCTTTTTTTATTTAAATTCATGAAACTTCGTATTTAGGTTTTTGGTTGGCTATCTTTAAGGGGGTAAAATCTTCAGGGCAATTTTATGTGGTAGTTCCGTCGGTTTTCTAAGCCTATTGGCTATAAATTAAGGCTATAAAATCATTCCTTAAGGGGTTATATTCTTTAGGAAAATTTCGATATAATGCTGGGCTGGGAGTTTGTTTGGGTTCAGGAAAGGCATCAATTGAGAATACGTTTGACTTTGGAAACAACAAATAAAAGTATTGGATTCCAAGCTCCGAAAAGACCAACCTTCTCATCGGACTTGTTCATTATTGCGAAGACATCGAGTACAGCTCGCCATTGTTTGATCAATCTATAGGTTTCCGGCTGATCTTTAGTGTAAATATGATCGAGGTACGTGTACTCATCCTCCAAAGCTCCCGGGGTGTTGGACTTCGGCTCGTCCCTCAAATCAGCGATTTCAAAAAGATGTGGCACAGCATCAATTCGGAAGCCATCAACACCCTTTTCGAGCCAAAACCATATGGTATCCTAGGGAACAAATTTTCGATCTAATTGACTTCAATTCGAATGGACATTCGAAATTATTATTTTATTTATATTATCATACTTTTGTTATTAATATATGAAAAATTGTAAACAAAATAAATGTTATTATTATTCCTTAATAAAAATATATTTTTTCATAGTTATGAAAGTAAATTTCGTTATTGTTTTTTAAATTATATTTTACATGAATTGACGCCCTTTTTGGGCACATTTCGATAAAAAGATTGTTCACACCGTACTATATTAATTTTCGAATGACTTCAATTTTTCAATGGACATTCTTAATTATTATTTTATTTATATTATCATACTTTTGTTATTAATATATGAAAAATTGTAACCAAAATAAATGTTATTATTCCTTAACAAAAAAATATTTTTTAATAGTTATGAAAATAAATTTAGTTATTGTTTTTTAAATTATATTTAAAATGAATTGACGTGCCCAATGTGCCCAATGAATTATTGGGCACATTCCCATGAAAAGTTTGTTCACACTGTACTATATATATTTTTTTGGAAAAGCAATACGACTACCTATTCCATATTTTGTGGACTAGTCTGTATATACCTTTTGACGCGATTGTTCAAAAAATAAAAACCGTATACTCAAAATGTACTTGTATCATTTATTATTAAATAAATTATATCAATGAAAAAATTAATAAATTAAAAATAAATAAATTTATTAAATCAATAAATATACATTTAATATTTATTTAAATGTATATTTATTACATAAAAAAATCTAATAAGAATTATATTCTATTATTATACTTTTGATTAAAAAATAATAATAAAAAGATTTTTAGTTATTATTTTTTGTATTGTATTCTATATAAAGAGACACCCTAATAGGCGTATACTCTTTAAGGGGTTGGTCACCCCATATCGATATTTTTTCAAGGCCACTATCGAACCCGAACATAACCTCTATTGACCTTCATTTCCCCAGGCGTTCTTCAGCCAAATCCACATATCAGCGAGCGTACTTACGACCATGGAAAGTTGAACGATTTTATTGCTGTAGTTAAGATCAGGCTGCTCCGGCAGGAACTGGTGGAAATACCACTCTTTACGTTCCGGGTGATACGTCCAAGCAGATTTTCCAAAAACGCTGATCCAATTGTTAGGTGGCTTATCAGGGGAGCCTTTAATCCACATGAAGTAATCACTGTAGGGTTCGATTCTCTGAACGCTCTTTTTGAACCATTCGTGTTGATCGGAGACGTGATTTGGTACTAAATCGAGGATCACCTTCAGACCCAACGATTTTGCCTTTTTCGTCAAATTTTCGAAATCCTCCATGGTTCCGTAATCAGGATTGATTGCATTGAAATCCGAGATGTCGTACCCGAAATCTTTCATTGGACTGGCAAATATTGGGGAAAGCCATACTGCACCGATTCCCGCATCAACGAAATGTTCGAGCTTCGAGGTTATTCCTAGTAGCAAAATAACCTATTTTAAGTAATCACGGTATTGAATTCATCATTGGAAATTATTGCTGAATATTTCACAATATTTCACAAAATGTACGTTCGAGTGTCCCTTAAATGGACACGATCCCTAAATAGATTATAATTGTAAACATTTTTTAAACATTATTTTATTAGTATTTAGATAAAAATTATATACAAACATAATTAGGGATTATAATATTGTATATAATTATATCAATGTAAAATTATATTTCCGAACTTTGTTCGAAGTTGTAAAACTTGCTTTAAATTCTTAATTACTTCGTGGTTGATACAACTCATAATTCAATTAATATTGAATGGAAGCAATTAATCGAAGATTAACTTGAGTAGAAAAATTCTCAGTGAATTTGTTAATTTAGAAATTCTTACTTCTTTAAGACTTTTTGAAGACTTACTTCTTAAGAAATTCAATTAAACTATACTTTATTTAAGTACAGTTTAGTTAAATTCATTAAACGAAATAATTCGAGGTTGATTTTAAATTTATTTTAAATAAGAATACTAAAAGTAATTAATTCATTCAAAACAATCCACAATAGATTTATATTTATTAATAAAGAAAAAATTACTTCGAACTTTAGTATTTCTAAAACGGGACTCAAAATTCAAAAAAGAGGAATTGAACTTGAATTTTATTTTTGAAAATGTACACAATGTCCCACAAGATAAAACAATAAAATTAAATTTAAAAAAAAATTAAATTTAATAAAATAAAAATTGGATGAAATAAATCCTCGTTTTGCAATGGTCGAATAAAGCAATTAAAAAATAGAATTGGATTGGCCTATTCCTAACCTTTCAAATCTCCAATTCCATCGCCATTGCTGTCCATAAAGCTTCGTGGATATATCTGATAGAAAGGTGTATTTTTCCACCACCCTTCGTTTTCTAATCCGAGAGTTGCTGCTGCACCGAGCAGCAGCAGAGCTGCGTAGAATGCGACACGAGACATTGTGACAAAATTACGTTTCACTGCACTCTCATCCATTCTCTTGCCAGCTTTTATACACGGGGTTGTCTACGTATATGACGATTGACGTGAAAGCCTGATAAGACAAAAGATTTCGAATAGTTGATAAAACTGGTTGTGATAGTAGATCGATCATAAGTACCCTCCTCATATCGACTTCCTGGTTGGAAGATTTTCCGAAGTACTTCAAAATATGATCAAAGGCGACCAAAACTGTGCAACACAGAAGAATTATAAAAAATTGGGTGTAACTCGATGGACGTTAAAAAACCTTCGAAATTATTGACTTTTTCAGGAATTTTCGCTTTTTATAGAATTATTACACTTTACAATTATTTACAATTTATTATTATTATTATAATTATTATTACAATTATTATTAAAATTTCTTTTTAATTATTACAATTATTACACACATTAGGATCAGTCCGGGTTAGTTGGCCATAGATTTTTTTAAACGCTATTTAATAAAACCTTACCCATTATTATAGAAATCTGTATTTGTAATAAAACTCTAAACAATCAACTTTGGAATAATAAACACAAAAATATCCATTTTTAATGAGATCAGGTAAAAAAGTATTTTTTTTTAAATCACTATTGGCCATATTTAGCGACGTGTCCGGTTGTGATGACCATAAAAAAAGAGGTAATATGGTAATAACAAACCCAAACAAACGGTATTTTAATCTTCATATTTAAGACTAGCGATTGAACTAAAGTGAATTCTAAATTACAAAAATTGACTTTTTTATACACTTTTGAAAATTACATTCCATTCTTCACTCATTTTTTCTTAAGTTTTTCGCTCGTAGAAAAAAACTATCGAAGCAAGCATGATAGCCCTAGTTCAATCGCTGGCTTTTAACATATTAAAGATCCTATATAAATTTGAAAATGATCGGTGCAGTAGTTTCTGAAATATAGTGATAATCGTTTCGACAAATGGTGTTTCGAAAAAAACGCGTTTGAAAGTTCGCGGATGTGATTTACTGTACCAACCGTGAACCACCTCGAATATCGAAAAATCCTTTGGCCCACATTTTCTACATATGTTGTAGGTCTGATTTATGAAAAAAAAAATCGATTTTTTCGACCCGAGAAACTAGAGGAAAAGTGGAAAATTAACATTTCTAACTGTTAGTACAATTTAATTAATTTAGATTTTATTCAATATCTTTATTTTTTGTACTTTTGAAAGTCACTTTTGAAATATTTTTTCTAAATTTCTGAAATCATATTTTGACAAAAATACTCGTTTTGACAAATTTATCAAAAGTTATTGAATAAACCTGTAGATTTGGACACACAGTGTAGGTTTAACGATCGTTACTCACCATTAAGGGGAGTAACGGGTAGCAAGAGGTTATCGGCGAAATGGCAAACGCCTTTCATCATCCTGAAAGCGATTACGTAGTTTCTGGTGGAAATTGCGAACACCAACTGTTGGAAGTTTGGCTTTGGTGACATTTACATTGTTTCTGTTTTCAACAAATTTCCCATCAGAATGGCGGTTGTATGGTCGTAATCCAGCCGGAAAACTATGAATGAACTTTCAGGTTTGGTAGTTAAAAGGGCCGAAAATTTGCACTTGATTAAACTCTTTGTTTATTAATCACGTCCAGTGGGTAATTTGTTCAACTAGATATCATTATTTTAATCAACCTTATCGTTTTTTTTTTTTGATTTTCGGTAACAATTGATCGTTTTAGGGTTGGTCATTATTTAATATTAATGATTTCCTATTTTTATACATTTATATTTAAAAGCAATATTCTTAAATTAATATTTTAACATTTCCGTGTATAAATATATTTTTTTATGAAATTGAATTTTGAAATAAGGGCTTTTATAAATTTAGGTACTTTTGAATAATTGCCATATATGAAAACATTATTCATTTTTATAAGTTGGAAAAATCCTCGAGAAAACTATACTCAATTTCATTGTTTTTTTTTTAATTACGAATTTTCGTTGATAAGCTTTAAACTTCGATGATGAAAAAGCAAGTCGTCCATTATTGCCTTACAGATTTATTTTTTTCAACATCGAAGTTCAAAGTTGCATAATAAAAATTTATAATCTCAAAATAAAAATCGATATATTTTGGCGATTTTTAAACATTTTTCTGGTTTATGGAAATTAAAGTTATATTCAGATATAGCAAGCATTCGAAAGAAAGTTTATGAGAACAGTTTTTAAAAAAAGTAATTTAACACAAAATAATAAATATTCTGATCAATAATAGTCAATTTTTTTATTTTTTTGTAAATGTTCAGTTTTACATAAAAACCGTGAGCTTTGTGTGCCGAAATATTCTACTATTTTACTCGTTTCTTTTGAGTATCATTTCCAATAAGTCGTGCTATTTTTTCGACACCCTATATATTAATTTACTCGTATATAAGTTTACCCTTATCTTTCGCAGAATTTTCCCACCTGTATATGTTCATAGAATGTCATCGAGGAATGTTTTCAATTAGAGAAGAATTCCACAGAATTGATAGGTATCAAAACAAATTCCTAAGGAATGTGTAAAAAAAAGTAAAAGCTTGTAATTACTCATTAGTGGTAAAACAGTGATGTTGGAAAATCGTGGGTTTACCACTTGAAATTGCTGCTCATTTTTTCGTTCTTGTTTCAGTATAGGTAGAAAAGTCCACTTTTGATTTTCGAGATTGAAGGTCAAGTGTGTAATCGAGAATGTAGGTCGACATTTTTATCGAGCAAAAAATATATCGATATATATTTTATCGAGTAAAAAATATATCGATATATATTTTATCGAGCAAAAAATATATCGATATATATATATTATCGAGCAAAAAATATATCGATATATATTTTATCGAGCAAAAAATATATCGATATATATTTTATCGAGCAAAAAATATATCGATATATATTTTATCGCGCAAAAAATATATCGATATATATTTTATCGAGCAAAAAATATATCGATATATATTTTATCGTGCAAAAAAATATATAAATCAAGCTTATAGGAAGATCGACATTTTCATGGAGCAAACTCAAACCCAAACAAAATCTGCTCGAACATAAATAAAATCTACTAATAGGGGAGACCGGGGACAAAAGTAACAGTTTGTACTCCATTCTTGATTTTTCGTCAATTATAACATTTGTGATAAAATAAATACAGCTATACAGCCTTGGCCAAAAGTATTAGGCGTCCAATAATTTTTCCATTCGAACGAAAAATCGAATTTCTCGGCGAAAAAAAAATCGTAAAAATTTGTTCAACAAACGAAACTGAAGCTAATAGTAACCTCTACGAACGTCTAATCTCTAAATTTTTGGATCACCATTTTTCAAAGTCTAGCAAGCGATTATGCAAAGTACGTAAACAGTGAAAAATCCCGTAATTTTCGAGGTAACGTACCGGCTACAAAAAAAATCGCAAAAATGAGAATGAAAAAGCAAAAGAAAGCGATTTTTGTCCTCTTTAAAACGCCGTTTGGTAAATTGAGTTACGATCATTTTTCGCCGAGATATCGAATTTAACGTTACAACAAAAAACTTAGAAAAAGCCTGAACTTAGAAAAATGGTGATCCCGGAATTTAGAAATCAGATGTTTGAAGAGGTAACTATTACCTTTAGTTTCGTTTTTTGAACAAATTTTTATGATTTTTTTTCGCCGAGAAATTCGATTTTTCGTCCGGATAGAAAAATTATTGGCTGCCTAATACTTTTGGCCAAGGCTGTATTAAACTTTCGTTTATGGTCTAAACATGTGCTTTATCATTTTATCTAATATATTTCGATTTCTGATTGTTATAAAGCTGGAACAAAAATTTGTCAATTAGTTAATTAACAAATTAACTAATCATCATTTGTTACTTTTGACCAGCCGTTCTGTCCCCGATCTCCCCCAGTATTTCATTATTTAACACGAATGAAGATGGAGGATTTTATCCAGCAACTTCAAGGCCAAACATTTCTTCGAATCCAAAAAAATTAACAATATTTAATTATCTGTAATTATATGGTTAATAAAATTTTCTCGAGTGATCGATAATCTGATATTTTCTTCTGATACCATTCGCTATCATAATTTCAAGTAATATAATCTTATCGATCGAATTACCAGCTGGAGTGGAATTGTTCAGCTGATAGGGAACTCCTATGAAGTCTCTCTACTTCCTCTCGTAATTTTGGCTTCGTAAGTTGAAACCCCAAAGAGCCTAGCTTCCCTCGTAGCAACGTGTTCAATCCAACCATAGGAAGCCTATACAGCTAAAGGGTAGTTTTAGTGGATGCCTCAGCAGCACAAGCCCAGGGCTTCCTTTCCCGAGATACAGGTGTCCGCAATTCAATTTAATCAGAATTATGTTGATAAATTGGGATCCATAGTTCCTGTTCTCTTGTCTCGATTTCAAAGTTGCATTTTGAGCTGCTTTTGGAAATTTCACTATCAACGATGGCTGCATCATCGATGGTGCATCTGACCTTTTGTTGCCTAAAAATAATAAAGGAAACTGGATACATTAATTTTTTGTTCGTTGCTTAAAAATAATTGTGCAGGATAATGTAATTATCCTGTTAGGGTTACATTGCTGCAATATTTGTATTTTTGCTTGGGCTACTCACTAGTTCATCATTTAATATTTTTTTATAATTTTATTTCATAAATAAATATGAAATATTTATTATTATATAATTTTTTTATAATTTTATTTTATAAATAAAATTATGTCTACGGTATCTGCTGTCCTATAAGCGACGCTTTAAATAAATTGAAATAAATAAAATTTAATAAATAAATAACCTTAAAAATAAATAATCAAATTTAATAATTTATAAATTTAAAGTCATAGACTTATAAAAAAACACTTATAAACATTAAAATAAGGACGATCCTTTTTACTAAACAAATCATAACCTTGCGCATTTTTTAATACGTTCGAATAATGTTATTATTATTATTATTAATCCGAAAACTCAACATATATTGAATTTTTGGGTTTTTTTGGGTTATTGACTAATTCATCATTAAATCTTTTTACATGGAAATAAAATTATTTCTACGGTATCTGCTTTCCTATAAGCGACGCTTTAAATAAATTTAAATAAATAAAGTTAAATGAATAAATGAACTTAAAAATTAATTAATAAATTTAATAATTTATAAATTCAAAGTCATAGACTTATAAATAAATACTTATAAATATTACAATAAGGACGATCTTTTTTTACTAAACAAATCATAAATTTGTGAATTTTTTTATAACCTCAACTAAAATTTTAGGGACAATTTAGGATATTTAGGGATATTTTAGGGAAAAACATAATGGTATAGTCCAGTGGCTAAAATCGATTTGAAAACTAGGGCTTATCAAATATTTCGACCCGAAGTTGACGTTCAGGTCAAATTTACACAGCTTGATTGAGGGTTAAGAGAGTTTGGAGTTTTTTTTTCGTGGACTATGGAGAATCGAGGTTTTGCTCAATGCATGGAGGCAAATACGACAACTACGGACATCGCTCGTTCGCTCGCTGCACGGAAATAATTATTCCACTCCAAACACAATGCTGGCTATGCGACATTGCCTCACGTACAGTCGGAACGGTGCACTCATAGAAGCAATTGTTCCTTTATCACGTCAATCTTGTTTTATATAGAAAATTTCAAGAGAAATTTCCGTTGATCAAAGTCATTGGAATTTTTTTTTAATTGTTTAAAATCGACCATAATTTTATTGCCATAAAAAAATGAGGGCCCTTAATTTTTTTAGCTTAAATAAGGGCTTGATGCCTTATCTGAAGTTTCCTTCATCGAAAAAACTTCAAGAAGCCCTTAAAGGCTCTAAATATCTTCAATCTTGTTTTATACAGAAAATTTTAAGAGAAATTTCCGTTGATCAAAGTCATTGGAATTTTTTTTTAATTGTTTGATATCGACTCGTGACAAACATTGACAGGTCATGCCACAAAAAAATGAGGGCCCTTAATTTTTGGAGCTTAAATAAGAGCCTGATGCCTTATCTGAAGTTTCCTTCATCGAAAAAATTTCAAAGAAACCCTTAAGGGCTCTAAATATCTTAAATCGTACAGGCCCTTTTTGTGGGCTCAATGAGGGCTAGAATTTAAAGGCTTTCAACTAAGGCTAAATCTTAAAGGTTCATTTAGACATCAAAAGAGCTCAATAATAGCTCAATCGTAAAGGCCTTTAATAAAGGCTTAATAAAGACTAATTCTGAAAGGCCCTTATTAAAACGATTCCACAAAATTCGTCCCTAGTCGAAATCTCAAAAGCCATAAGTACCTTCAAAATATTTAATTTTCAAATGCGACCTCAGAGCCTAAATATGGCCTTATTAGGAATCCTCAAGTCATAAATAGCCCTTAAAGTCACAATAAGTGTCTTTAAGTGCAGAATTTTTAGATGTAGCCCTTAAATACGCCCTTTTGTGCCAAATTCGGCTTACAAACGTTTTTTGAGCCATTTTGGGATTTTTTAAAATACAGTGATGAAGCTCAGTATTGGATCAAATTATGAGCTCAGATTTCAGATAAGAGATAGGGTGCAACGACACTTGATTTTCGATTCAAACGGATCGCAGGGTAAGGAGGAAACGAAGTAAATTTTAGGCAGGAAGAGACGAGAATCGAGAGAGATATCTAATTTTAGAAGAGATCTATAAGAGACTCGACGCTTTCAAAGATAACAAACGAAACCGTTCGGACGTTCGGAGAAACTCAATTTCATCGTTAATCGCGTAAATTGGAACGGAAGATGGATTTTTGGCCACTTGGCTCACCAGAAGTGTAACTTTGCAAATACGTGTGCCTCAATTTGTAGCTTTTCTCAGAGCACTCCCTTGGTCATTACCAGTCCTCTTTATCATCCTCACTTCAGTCGCCCTATCTCTCGCAAATCAATGGCCATTTCACTCGACAATGTTGTTGTTACTTCTGGGTCGTTTTCCGTAGTCTGGTTGCTGCTTCCGCAAAAAAGCCAGAAAGAATCGTATTTTTGGGTTCAGTTTCAAAAAACACGAAGGTCAATTTCCAACGAATGTCAGAAAAAAAAAGCGATCATTGGCAGACGTGGAAAAGTGTACGAAACTTTTCCTCCACCCGATATAATGTTTTTCTTGACCTTGGCCAATAGACGAAACGTATCTACTGTCTCTTGACCGTCATCAACGAACGACGCAATTTCCCACGAGGAAGATTAAAAAAAAGTGGCCCAATGGAATCTCATTTCCACAAATTCGAGTTAGACGTCTTTTCGTCCACTTGGATGAAAAGGGTTGAAAACTTTACGAGACACTTCCTAAAATTTTGCTGATCCACTATTGGGTCTTCAGCTGCTCAGGTGAGCGAGCAAGAGTTGGGACGAATCGTTCCTTCAATGCCAAGAAAAATGAGACGACTCATCGAAATAGTGTGGTCCAAGAGGTTTCTTTTCGTCAGCTAAAACACTTTTTTTTTTTGACTAGTCATACTCCACGTTGTAGCTTTTCATACCCCCTGTTCCATTTCCAAATCAAATCGTTTGATTTATTATTTATTGCTTCGGTAGAATATTAAAAATGAATAAAATAAAAAGTACGAAGTGAAGAATAAAAAAAAAAACAAAAAAGAGTTAAATAAAAAATATAAAAAAGTAATCAAATAAAAAATACTCAAAAGGGTCCTTTTTGAAAATAAATAAGTTTTATTTATTCGTCTCGTTAGAGGGCATTGAATTTTTACAAAATTCGTAAACCAAGCACTCTCATTTACCTAACCCTTTTCAATTCGTTTTTTGGCACGCCATCGACGGTAATTTCTTATTCTACCCCTTCTGGCATTTAGAAAAGGCTTCGGGACGAATCTTCGTTCAGACGGATCGTACCAACCGAGTAAATTGTAAATGCGAAGAATCCGATGAGAAAATGTGAGGACAGGCAAAAGCCAGAAAAGGGCAGATAATATACAGACACCAAGGTTGCTTGAGGAAAAGCTCAAACTCTCGTACTCTCAACTCTCCTCTTTTCACCATTTTTTTACCCTGGATAAAGAAGCACGAAAAATTAGTAAAAACGTTCGTGATAAAGGAGTTCGTAATTAAGTAAATAAATTCGTAATTTATGGTTTATCACGAATATTTTTCGCTAATTTTTCGTTCTTCATTTTAAAGGAACGAAATATTCGATTCGTCATTTTGTAAACCCAATACATAAATATATGAACCAATTAAAAATTATTGCTTCATTAACTCATTCGTTGAAGTTTCTAAATGGTGGAGTGTATTCAGTGAAACTTTGATTTTCTATTGGCGGATTTTTCTCATTTGTAAAAAGGTCTGATAAAAATGGCTTTCAAGCCTAATAATAATTTGGTCGAAAAACCATAAAGTCACCTAAAAATATGTGGAACAATGGCCACTATAATATTTTATCGTAAAATGCAAGTTGAGAATTTACGATTTATTTATCAATGTCATAAAATGAACGACGTTAAAAAATAAGACCTGTAAAATGTTTGGAACGCTCTGTGTGAAAACCTGATTTTCTACTATTTTTGGAAAACACTGGTCAAAATGGTAGGAAAGCCTAATTAGTTTGGTAAAAAAGTCGATCAAATAATTTAAAAATCGAATAATTTATTCATTAAGAATAAACTTACTTCATTAAGAATGAATTCTACTCAAAATGTAGAATCTTTGGTTTTACATTTTAACAATTTTTATATGTAATTTGAATATCAGAATTTAATATTTAATATTTTATCTCAGAAGTGAAAAGTTATATTTTGTTATTTTAAAGTCATAAAACATTTTTTCGATTTTCTTTCACCCTTTATTCGTACCGCTATCTTTGATGAATAATCGACGAGCTGTCCTATTCATTTATTGCTCTGATTTGAAACAAAGATGATTCAGTGAAAATATCATGAGGAAAAAACGTACATAATTGAATATTCAACAAACTGAATTTTTCAAAATTCTCATTTGGAATTTTTTTTCTACATAAATAATGTTCACAGTGAAATTTCAATATTTATACTTCTCCTACGATGGTTTGTTTATTCGGCTAAAAAGTTTTTATTCAATTCTGATTTGTTTAAAATTTGATAACACATCTTTTATCCACTTGATATTTTTCATTAAAACAAAAAATAGGGGAAGCGGAAGAACGCGGAATCAAAGTTTCACTGTACCATCTAAAAATATCCGAAAACCCAAAAATTTCGAAATCTTCAGAATATCTATGATATTTCCGAAAATAAAAAAGTTTGCAAAAAAAAATAATTTTTATCCACCAGCTTTGAAACCTGATTTAAGGGCATGACGAACATCGACATAACCTCACAAATTTTCGAAATCCGTTTTCTCGGCGTCGATTAAGTTTACGGAAAAAAATCGAACATCAGTCTTTGTAGAATTTATAGAGTAAGAAATAGATGCTCGAATGTTACGATAAAAATGTTTCGTCCTCGAGAAATAGCGATTTGAAAATTTCGACTTTTTGTTTTCGATACGTCGTTAAAACAAAGTTTCTGAAATTTGAAATTAATTTTACCTTATTATCAGAAGTTAAAAAATGTATGCGTTGTTATCGATATCCAGGCTGCTGTGTTTCGTTCAACAGTAATAGCTTTTGACCTCATAATTTTCAGTGAAGCTTCGGTGCATTCGTTGAACAAACAAACGATGATCAAAGTCGAAATTTCAACGATTCGAGCACTGCTGTTTGTTATTTTCGTATCTATTCTTCGCCTAAAGTCGTTGAATAATTTGTTTACGTTTCGAGTGTAAGTTCAACGTTTCTGTTCATTTCTCTATAAAAAATTGACAATGTTATTCTTTTTAGTAAAAAAAGCATAATTTTTGCGCAATTAAAATTCGCTTTTTTTTAACACGTTTTTGTTTGTATTTTTCGATACATTTATTTTTCGTACGTTATTTACAACGTTCAGAGCATTTTTCGTAATTTTTTTATGTAAGTCGAAACGATGGTTTCTCACTATCTATTTTTGAAAAAACTGGGTAAAATCGAACTAGTATGACCACCATAAGGGTTAAATGTACACGCATTAAAATAGGGGAATTTTTTAGTGACAAGTATACATCATGTCGTAAATTTTTACAAAAGATAATTTTTCTTACAAAAAGCTAATTTAATAATAAAATAACGTTTAAAAATGTCAATTTTTCACTTTCAACAATAATTGAATTCCAATTGGATGGTCGTAAATTTTTACAAAAGCTAAGTTTTTTACAAAAAGCTAATTTGATAATAAAATAACGTTTAAAAATGTCAATTTTTCACTTTCAAGAATAATTGAATTCGAATTGGATGGTATTATCACTTGTGTGACTGAAATTTCGTCAGTAACTGGACATCTGTTCCAACTGTTAAAAAATATGTCAAATTTTTTAATTTAATTAATACGTTCAGATTATCGTATTGTCATTAACAATTATTCAAAAACTCAATATATATTGACTTTTCCAACGATTGCTGATTAATTAATCGTTAATATAAAATTTTCACTGTTTTAAAAATTAACTGATAAAGGTAACAACGCAATTTATTTATTTAAAACAGCTTTACCAATAGATTAATCAATAGATTAATATTTAATAATATTAAATCTTGACAATATAATATTTTCAAATTTTGCGGCGATTCTATTCTTTTGCAACAATTAACGTCTTCGAAGTTACTTTCCCATAATCAACCCTGTTAAATTCATATTTTTATAACTACTAAATTATTTCGTGAGAAATTCTAAAATAATGCATATACTATTATTCAATAAAAAATTATCATTTCTCAAATTTTCAAAACTTTGACGGTTTTTTGAAAACTGTTATCCAGTAATAACTCAAACCAATTGTAGCCAAATAACACTGAAATTTATTATTACTAATTATCTATAATATATCTAGATCGATCATCTTAGAATTCGGTAAATAAACTCATTACAACTTATCGATTTTATTACCCTCAATTACTTAACTATCTCACATGTGTAAAACACATTTTCAATTTTTATTTAAATCATTTGATTTATTAATTATTGCTTCGGTAAAATATTAAAAATAAATAAAATTAAAAGTACGAAGTAAAGAATAGAAAAAAGCAAAAAAGAGTCAAATAAAAAATATAAAAAAGTAATGAAATAAAAAAATACACGAAAGGGTCCTTTTTTTGAAAATGAATAAGTTTTATTTTTGCCTCACAACTTTATTGCTTTCATTTGTATACTTATATGTAGACAAGTTTTTTTATCAGTTGAATAACATTCGAAAGTATCCATTGTTGACACATACGTTTTTATCAAAATTTTGGGAATAATTTTGAAAATATAAAACCGAGTATATCCAGCTTATATTTTTTCAAAAGTGTTATCAGATATTAATAAAAATGCACATATCGATAGCAAAGCCTTATCATACGATTCAGCATTTGTTTATCAATGGAGCAAACGGAATGTAGCTTCGAGTTATCGGCAGATTGGCGAAGAAAGTTCTTGACGTTCGAATTAGTTACGTAGTTTACTAGGAGACGTAAATTACGACGCCTTTTCCCGGAAGTCTGGCACTGGAAACATCCACGGTGTCCCTGTTTTCAATTGAAAATATCCAATTAAATGATTGTTGCGCAGAAGAGGAGTGGTAATTACATCACAGCAGAGAATTTAACGGTTCAAGTGTACTGTACAATAAAGGTGATTAAGATGGACATTACTGAGATGGACTTCTCACACAATCCAATAAAATCGGGGTTGGGTGGAAAACCTGAACTTCGAATGACCAGAAAGCCCAAAATTTCGAATTTCAATATACCGAAACTACAAATTTCGTAAATTTTTGGGTTTGTTTGGGTTCGTTTGAAATCAAGGGTTTTAAATCTATAACTATGTAAAATACTATACTATACTATATAAATATAACTATATAAATTATAACTGTATAACTATAAAATAATATATATATAAAAATTATATATACAAAAATATAACTATATAAAAAAAACTATAAAAAATATAACTGTGTCAATTTTTATACTATATAAAATCAAACTAACGTACCCAAACAAACCCAAACAAATTTCGTAGACAATTACGAAATTTGTAGGTTCGGACTTTTAAAATTCAGAATTTTGAGCCTTC
>JAPYZJ010001376.1:0-33246 GCA_030522765.1 Ophioninae sp. B BG-2022a | reverse complement strand
CCCGAAACGATTTTTTTTCGACGACTTCCCCGAGGGTTTAGATCCGGAGAATGGGGTAAAAGTGAGTTAATAGTCGGTAAAACGGTATTCACCCTGTGACCCCTCAACCCCCTCCCTCCACAGCGACGATAAGTCTCATCGCAGTTTGTTTCTCTCGTCTCGTGATTTTTTTTTTTTATCAATATTTCTAGTCAGACCATCCTTCAGATTTTCGTACTCGAATTTTTCTTCAGGGGATGCTCGAGGACACAGGTATTCTTGAACATCCCCTTTTTGAGGGGGGAGGGGAGGCTGAGACACTCTTTTTCCTCAGGAATTTTTTCGATGATGAAAATACAAAAAAAAAAGAGAGAAAAGGAAGCGAGAATATTCGCGAGCGTACGGGGAAGGTTTCCTTTTTTTTTTTTCGCTTTTTAGAAACAAGGGTGAATCCAACCCTTCTTCGGGATGACATTTTTTTTTCTTCTTTTTTTTTTCTTCTCCAAACACGAGGACGAGAAAAACGTGCGCGGGCATGCGCACACAAGCGCGGATAAAATAACGGACGACGTCGACGAGAGTTATTAGAAAAGAGGCCACTTCCGGTTTCTCGTTTCTCGCACTCGCGTACGAATATTATGTAGAGTCGAAATTCGAGCGATTATTTATAAGGTTACCCGAGACTGGTTCGAACAGTCTACATGAGGAGAGAGAAAAAGAGAAAAAAGGGAAGGGGGGGGAGAGTGACACGAGAAGTCTCGAAACCCGTCATTCATTATTATTACTCCGGTTTTATGTGTTTTTCTTTCTCCCCTGTCAACGTCATCGTTCAGAATGAAAATACGATGGAAACACGCTGGAAAAGGGAAGCCCACGATTTTTTTCTCAATTATCGAGACCTCGGGACTTTTTCTCGAGCGTTAGATGAGAAATTATAATTTTCATTTAAGTCACTGCAATTTTATCCCCCAGGCATCAATTCGACGCGAACGTGCTCGATGTGATAGAATAATATACGACTATCACTACCATAAATATTTGTTTTTTTTCTTGACAAATACGTTACTCGAAAGTTTTTTTTTTCAAATTAGAGTTTATTGTTCCTTAAAGACGTGGAATTCTTTTTTAATTATTTATGTTATCAGTTCCAGTCGATGTATAGTTTTTTATTTATTTTTTTTTCACTTTGAGTATCATTGACATTCCTAGGGAATTTTTTCATAAAGAGCACGGTTAATTCGATATTTAAACAAATTTTTCGTTATTTCATAAATTGACTGATAAACGTATCAACGCAGTTTATTTATTTAATACTTAGCCTAATCAATCGCTTGATAGTAGAATCTTCGAAAAATATAAATATCAAAAATATTAAAAAAATTAAAAACATTTTAAAAAATCGTAAGCATTGAAACTCAGAAAATAATTTATACAGTGAATAAAATGAAAGTATTCTGAGCCTTTTTCAAATTATTCTTAAAAAAATAATAAATCTTATTTTGAAAGATAAAAACGAAATTTACATTTTTCGGCCGATTTTCGTTATCATTTAAGAAATAAACAAAAAGCATAATCCACAATTTCATGAGCAGTGTCACAATTTTTTTTACCCATTTTTTTGTGCGTTTACTATTGAAAACCCGATAATAAATTGCCTTCTCTTCCAGAGCCTCGACGGGATATCGTCAACCGCGAGGTTCGCCGTGCACACCGACGTAGACGCGAATTTTAAGAGCTAAACTTCTGCGTGCGAGAAATAGCCGCGAATCGGTCAATACGATAATATAGACCACGACGAATTCTTCGCGGTATCGAAGTCTACGGAACCCAGCTACGGCGTCGAAAACAATAAATTTTATTTCAATTCGAACGCGCACCGACTGCGCGCTCCTAACAAATTTTACTCTTGAACAAGTCCAATTAATTTGTATGGTGAACCACATGCGATGCAATCGGCTTTATTCCGATTGAAAGAAATATTTCAATGTGAATAAAAATACATTTTTCTGTCACTCATTTGTTAAGGTATTTATATTATTACTATTGTTATTATTATTATCATTATTATTATATATTAACTATATATTAATAATGGAATATTATGATATATTAATTAATTGTATTTGTTACTATTATTATTATTATTAAACGTAATTACACATTTTATTATTTTTTTATAGTTATTGAAATATAGGCCTTACTATTACAATCGAAATATTGATTTTTATTTAAAAAAGCTGTTTTACTTTGCCTGAACGATAATTGAAATAATCGCATTGAATCACGTTGGAATTGAAATCAGTCCTAATATAGCAAATAACAATCAAATTTCAATTGAATTATTAATTGAAAATTCCTCAAAGATATTACCGATAATTATTAATAACGATAACAATAAAATACGAAGTTTCAAAAATGCAATTTTCCAAAATAACAAATCAACGATTTCATCGCGAAAAAAATTTTCTAAATTCGTTTTTAAATTTTAATAAAACCAACATTTGTGCAGTTTCCAAAAATTTGCAAACGTGATTGCACAAATGAACACAAAAACGAAAAATCCAACAAAATTTCATGAAAAATCAACATTTGTCGCGTACACGAGAAATACATTACGTTTTCTACGTAAAACCGAGTATCCTGCATGACGCATTTAGCCACCAGTGATTCCAGTCGATCTTCCCATTACCCAAAATGAATCAAGGCGTTCCGATTCCGATTAAGTATCGCGAACGAAAACAACAATTTTCCGCGGCAGGTTTCGAGCGGTGGCTTTGAATCATTCGTTTTGGGATAAAAAAAAACGAAGAAAAAAAAAGAACGAGAAAAAGAAAAAAGTTAGGATGGAGAAATAAGCGAGCGTGTGTACGTATATTTTAATGGCGTAGCTCGTCGACAGTCGTCACTCGGCTACGCGGCTTTGACTTTAACGACGTATCGAGAGGAGATGAGGATTATCGATCGTTAACGTTATACGCTCTCAAACAGAGGCCTATTATTACAGGGTAAAACTGTTCGCAGCCGTTCGCGTGAAGAACGTATTGAATAAGCCAAAAGAGAGAGCGAGACCGAGTGAGAGGGGCGGAGGGAGGGGGGGGGGGGGAAGGAGGGAAAAAAAGAATTAGTGAAAAGTAAAGAGCGAGGTACATAAACCTACTTGACATATGGAGCAGAGATATATAACACACGGATTTTTTAAAAATCTCGTTAATCGTAACGAACAACAATTTCGGATAGGCCGAATAATTGTGTATGCGGACATCGAAATATTTATCGAAAACGAACGAATTTATATTCATTTGTCGAGTAGAAAGCAAATTCTTATTAATTTTTTATATTTGTTATGTAAACAATCTTTATATTTGTTGTATAACAAATCAATTGTTATAATTGATTTGATAATAATTGAATGATAATTTATTTATATACGAAAATAATTTTATAATTGGACTTTGATAATTTAGTATTTATTTTGATTATTTATTTTGATGAATATGAACGTTTTTATTTTGCTATTATTTGTTTTTGAATAAACAATAGCAGCTGGATACTTTTTTGCTTATTTAAAAATAAATAATAGGTCGAAAGAATCGTTTAGTAGAAAAGTACGATAAAAAAATGGAAAAGTAGCATATTTACTTGGGATATTAGTATTACACAATAATTTATTATGTTACTTCAGTTAATAATTAATAAAGGTAGCTATTACTTGCTGATCTAAATAATCAATTTTGTCAAGTAATTGACGAATTCGAATAAGCGAAATAATTAATTATTTAGTATTGGTAGTAATTAGTTTAATTTATGTCTTCTACGTCTTATAAAATCGAAGTTATTTTTTTGTTCAGGTTTATTTTATTTTATCAGCATTATAGATATAAATATAATTATAGATATATTCAGTCGAATTAAGAAGTCCCTCCATTTTGTTAATATCATTTGAAAATTAACAATGAAAATTTCTATTATTTATTTATCATTGTGGTATTTGTCTAAAGAAACATTAATAATTGCGAGTAAAAAAAGAGGGAAGATTGAGGTTAGTCGGATATTTGGAAGAAACCGAGAGGGAGAGGGGGGGGAGGTATATATTATTGGGGGCCTTACAGGGCTGGATGTGGATGATGGAGAAGCTTGAAATAAAGAAATATGAAGACGCCAGTGAGAAGGAGAGGGAGACAAGGGTGAGCGAGAGAATTGAGCAAAAGAGGAAGAAGGCGAGGTGAGTACGAACTGCGGGTCAGTCAAGGAGCAATAATAAAGGGAGTGGGGGGGGGGGAAGGGCCCGGTGAGCCCATTTTTTATCAGTCCTCCGAACCCGAAAACCCTTTTATGCGTTAACTCCTCTTTCCCTCGTGAAAGAGAGCGAGTGGATCATTGCTCTCTCCGAGAGACTGGGCGCGCGTTGTCCCGAGATTAATTATCTTCCACATTCGAAAAATGGGACCGGGCCCAGCCGCCCCACCTTCGGGGCAAACAAAAGAATATATGCCGAGGTTTCGAACGGGGCAAGGAAGATTACTCTCGCGAGAAGTATCGCGAGGGAACGAATAGCTGACGCGCGAGGAGGGCCCCGTTTTTTCCGGGGCCTTACATTTTGGCGGGTAAGGCCCAGAAAAAAATGCGAACGCTCGGAAGCGCGAATGATCGCGTTGTCGTTGCAAAAGAAGCAACGATCGTGCACGACAGGAATAAGAAGAAGGGAAAAGGCGCGGAGGGGAGGGGAGATGAGATGCATGGGGCCCAAAGAGAATGGGGTAAAAGTTGCGGGCCCGCTCATCCAGCCTCGCTTTCTTACCGTTCTCGAGACTTCTCACGAGCCTCGTTAGACTTAAAATTCCGGGGGGTCCATTTGAATATCGCATAATGTCGAATTAATGCCGGAAATTCGAGTCGAGTGGGCCCAGACGGGGCCCACTCCCTCCCCTCCCTCTTTCTCTCTTTATCTCTCTTTCTCTCCCTTTTTTCCTCTCTCTCTTTCTCTCAATACGTCTACCTCCCCATTCGCTCGAGTCTGCGCGCGAGGGGTAATGGGGCCCACTGTTTTTTGGGCCCCATGCATGCGACAAAGATGGAGGTGTATAGGCCAGACCTCGTAAAAATTTGGATACGGTCGCAAAAGAAACGAGGACCGCGACTCGATATCGTTACGCGTGCATATGGGAAACGCCATGTCGAATCACTTCGGGGCCCTATTATTGTTCCCATCACCGCGTAAACGGGATTCGACCCTTGCCCCCCCCAGTGCCGCCCCCACTGCTTGCCGATTTAGCCTTTTTTTTTTCATGTGCTTCCTCGACCACCGTATAATTGCGTGTTTCAATTATTATTATTGTTTTTCATTTGTTTGTTAATTTTTTTATTAATTCACTGTACCTATAATTTATCATAATTATCAATTAATTCTTTTTTACTTTTTAGTAAATAATTAATTATTCATAAATAATCAACTACAAATTATTACTATTCTTTTCCAATCATTATTATTATACGTAGTTAATAATATTAATAATAATAAAAAAAAACAATAATAACGTGTTATTATAAATATTATTAATTTTATATAAACAAATGGTGTAAACAATGATAATAAATAATGTATTATTATTATTATTATTATCATCATTATTATTATTGTATAATTTTATAGATTTTTGTCAATTTAACAATGGATGAGAAAACAAACTGGAGAATCTTCGAAATACCATATAAATATACCGGAAATAAAGGAGAGGTATCCAAAATAGTAATGTGATTGAAATAATTATAAACAATTAAAAAAATGATTTTTTTTAAATATGCACAACCATACGGTCCGCATCCAGTCAAATTTGAGTCTCACAGCCGCTGTTGCGTTACATCGACGAGCCGCGTACGTTATACGTGCCCCCTAATTTCATATGCGACCTCGGCTCCTTTTTTCCTCGCCATAATTTAAAATTTATGAGTTCGAGAATCGGTTGCGCGCGCGCGTCACTCTTGCTCCTTCTTCAGTTGCGTGGATCGCCCCGCCGGACTCGCTCTCATCTACGTTTTCGTAGCTCCCTCCCTCCCCCCGGCCCGCCTGCTCTCATTCTTAAGTTGGGCCTGATGTTGGGCCCATTTTTGGGTCTTACCCTGAATTTCTCGGGAAGCCATCTCCGGGATACCACGAGAGTCGCGGTTTAGCCTCTGCTGGAATTTGAATATTAAAATTAGCCTTCCGCTAATGCGGGCTCGAGAACCCCCACTTCTCACCGCCAAAGAGAGGGGGAAGCTCCTTGGTGGGGACTTTAAACGTAGGCCCCCGATGATCCTCAATGGGCCTTAATATACGATCTCGCAACTTTTCCACGCTTGGGAACCGGAGGCTCCGGCTTTCATCCTAATCCTACAGAGATGAACGTTCGGAAAATTCGTTTATTCGAATTTCTCAAATAAATTTATACAAATATAAAGCGTGAAATCTCATTTCCATCTTACGTCCGTATCGAAACGGGAGTAAACGGAGAACCACGGCTTTTCGATTTCTCACATTTCTCACGTTTATGAATGAATAATTAATTCATTTTTTATTTAAATGTTTAAACGTTTATATATATATATATATAATTTTATATTATATTTTATATTTTATATATTAATAATTTTCATCACGTTTAATCGATGATTCAATAATCACGTTTACATACATGAATAGTTAATTAATTTTATATATAAATATTTTAATGGTCAGAGATAAATATTGAAATATTTATATAACTACATTAATAATTAAATTAAGTTTATATTCGTTAATAATTCATCAATTATTTATATGAAGGTTTGAATATTTGCATATAAATATTTAAATATTTATATACATAATAAATAATAAGTATCTATATTATTCATAAATATTGAATAATTTATGTATAAAATAAAATATATAAAGAAGTGAAAAATTGAAAAACCGTCGCCCTACGGTTTCGTTGAAGTCATAGGACAAAAGGGCCACGTAACATGCTTGAAGTGAGCAAGATTTCTAAGGGAAGCTGCGCGATTGCTCTCTTAATAAGATCACACAGTTTTAATGGCGCAGTGACGATATCGAGGGGGGTCAGGGTGGAGGGGGTTGGTCGATGAGTCAGAGAAAAAGCGACGTCCGTTATACTATGGGGAAGTGGAGGGTGTTGGAAAACAGAAGTGTACGGGGTCGTGGGAGACGGAGGGTGGAGGGGATTCAAGAGTGCACCGAATCCTATACCCAATCGCTCTGAATTCGCTTTGTACTTCGCGCAATGCGGGTGGACCTTCGAAAAAATCTAGGAACGTAAGGAAAATAGAGGAGAGGCGGAGAGTTTCGATTTTCAAAACAAAAAAAAAACTTTCGACTGGAAACGAAAACAAAAAATTTGAATTAGAATTTGAAAACAAGAAAATTGTAAACATAATTCGCAAAATAATTGTAATTAATTTTTTTTACTGTACGTATTGTTCGTAAACAAATTGTAAGGAGATAACGAAAAAATATTACGATCAGAATTCGCAAACGAATTATAACATGAATTGAGAAAAAAATCAATTAAAATAAAAATATGCCAAAGAATTTTAACAAAATTTGGAAAAAACTCGTATATATGTAATCAGATTTTGCAGAATAATAATTTTCAAAAATATATTTAACCAGAAAAAAAAAATTAATGAAAGTTTAAATTTAACAAATATATAACCAGAATTCGCAAAAAATATAAAAACGATTGAAAAAAATCTTTTAAACTGTATAAAAAAATATTTATTAATACATGCACAAAAAGAGCAACAATATAATTAATAATATTTGAATCAAAATGAGAAAGTACAAGTAATTAAAAAAATACTAAAGAGGGAGAGAGGGAAAAAACGAAATTCGATGACTCAGAACCGTTACTCGATCATCGAAATATCCTCGAGGTAGTTCGCATACGCGTGCAAATCCCGATCGATACCTGTATGCTCGGCCGAGATTAATCCGTCGATAAAAAAATGAATAATCCATTATCCCGGTTCGCAGGAGGGAGATGTTATTTGCGGCGCGAAGGTTTTTGGAAAGTGAGTCGTGTTTGCGAAATATCGTGAAACGAGCACCTTAAGAAGTATCAATCATATATATGGTGTAATTTAAAAATATAAAAATTAGAAGATAATTAGAAGCTTCCGGAAAATATTATACTAATAATTCATAATTAAAAGATAATTAGAAGTCTCCGAGAAAAATATAATATTTACTAATTTTTCAATCCCCGAAAAAAAATAATAAAAATAGAATATTTACTAATTTTTCAATCCCCGAAAAAAAATAATAAAAATAGAATATTTATGTTATTTTTCTATTTTTAATCCAGCGTTACAATAATTACAGCAAAAAATATGAATATTCCATTTTCATTCGTTTTTTCGAAAAGTCTTCGAAAAAAAATGGAAATTGTAATGCAATCGAAAACGAGTTGATTGCCATTGATGAAATTTTTCAACAAATTCAATTTTTTTTATTTCAATTGTTGGGAAATATAATCAATTCCAATAAACTTTTGTTTGGGTTTGTTATATAATTTTTTAATCAATTTTTTTATATATTATATCATATTTCTCCGTCGTAAAATCAGCTTATCGAAACCTCGAAAGTAACGCTTCGACAATCTTCTCTCTGATCCCGCAAAAATATTCTGTCTAGATGAAGTTTTTTAATTTTCAAAACGTCAAATATTTCAATGATTTTTCACGAACAAAAGGATTTTTTGGTGAAAGAGATCCACATTATTTCTCGAGCGAAGTACTTGGCGCCGTGATTCTGCGACGTCATTTGGCACTCACACGTAAATAATAGTGAGTTGGTGCGATGATCCTGAAGAGTCCTGCGAGCGGTTTCTCATTGCGAGTCCTCGAAACGCGCGAGACCGGACACGGAGCTAGGAATGCCCGCTGATGGATTGGTCATCCGTGATTAATTTGACAAGCTGACTTTCTGGTTTTCGGTGAAGACTGACGAGGTAAGGCCCCGTGGGGCCTTGCCGTCCCGCTCAATGCCCTCTCGGCTTCCTCCTTCCCTCCCGACCGTTCCCTTTCCCACCGCACCGCCGTCTAATGGTCTCGAGACCGTTTGCCATCAGCGTCACTTTCTGATACTCTACGCGCGCCCTTGGCTTCGTCAAAATCGCTCAACGTACCAAAACAACGAACGAGAGGACTGTATCTTTGAAATTAAATTGGAACTTCTTAGGAAAAAGTTTCGAGCCTCCTAAACGTTCGCGCAGAAATTTTGCAAAAATCTTCTTTTTAAGATTCTGAGAGGAACTTCAAAAGGATTTTTGGCGACTAGGTGTAGTTTTTGAGATATTGAATTATTAATGTTATTTCTTTTATTGTACTTTTATTTTATTAAACGAACCCAAACAAACCTGAATAACCACAAATAAACCCAAACAAACCTGAATGACCACAAATAAACCCAAACAAACCTGAATAACGCCAAATAAACCTAAACAATCCTGAGTAAGCCAAAACAAACCCAAACATTCTGAAATGGACTGGAACAAACCCAAACGGAGAGCAACAAACCCAAACGAACCCAAATCGACTGAAACATTCACAAACCTAACGAAGCAAACCCAAACTGACACAAACAAATCTAAATAGACAGAATCAAACCCAGACAAACCCAAACGGACTGAAACATTCCCAAATATAACGAAGCAAACCCAAATTGGCCCAAACAAATCTAAACGGACTGAAACAAACCCAAACAACCAAAAATGGACTGAAGCAACTCCAAACAAACCTCAAAAAAACTTCAATTCCTTCTCTAAACCATTTCAACATTTTCCCTTCGAAAAAAAAATTCCTCGTCCAATTCTCTCAAAAATCTATATCCTCCACCACATTACGAATCCAGCGTCAACAAACGATAAAAAATCACACCGTTCTCTCCTTCATCACTAGTTCGAAGCGTCATGGACTTTTCTCTCGATACGACGATCCCACAGCCCCCAAATGATGGCGAGACGAGTCGAAAGATTCCCAAAAAAAAAGAATTCCTTTTTTTTTGTTGGCAGGGGGGAGATCTTTTGCCGAGACCGCAGAGCTCAAACTGAAGGATTCCACACCGATGTGAGAACCGAAGAAAAAAAAAGGGGGGGAGGGGGGCGTGCACAATGACGTTATAATACATGAGGGACCCGTATATAATGAATTTCATAACTCCGTAATTGCGTTCATCAGAAATCTCGAAAACACATTTTCGTATTTACGTGTGCCCCTTCCCTTGCCCCTCACCACTTCCACTTCTCCTCAAACGCATACATACAAAAATGACAGGATCCATTCGTTCTCATTACATCGAGGCGTTCGTTCGTTGAACCGGAGACAGGACCTTGAATGATTTTTCGTGACAATGACCCGACTTCACGGCTCGTCAAGCGTATCACGTCGATGGCCACATTTTGGCGGTGAGGAGTGAAGGGGAAGGGGAAGGGGGTTTAACAATTATCGAATGTTTGACGAAGCAATCAACGTAGCGAAAATTCCTCAACAAAATGTGAAACTGAGCCAGGATACCTGTGTCGTCACGTATAAGAATGGGTGACTTTGAGGACATGGTATTTCTAGGACGTTCCTCGTAAGATCGAAACGTAACGATAGCCAACTTTACGCGGATAAAAAGGACTCGAAATAACATCCCCTTGAGGATTACAGGCTGCACGAATCAACCAAGAATCCAAACAACCATAAGAATAAACCGGTAATCGTAAAATCGTTCCTTCACGTGCCGCAAATAAAACAAATATGGCGTCAGGAGAAACGAAGGGTTTCGATTAAATAATAAAACACTTTCAGGGGGCAATCCGAGAGAGGAATGAAAGGAAAAAGGAAAGGTGAATAAAGCGTCGAGGAATCGAGAAAAAAGCGAATTTAAGGGGTTGGGGTTTTGGAAAAAAGAGGGAAATGTTGGTCGGAGGTTGAGTTGAAGAGAGGAAGGTCTAATGAAGCTCCAACCAAGGCCTAAAGAAAGACAAAATCTAACGGAAATGAAGAAATCACAAATTACTAGTACATTTGTGATTACATTGATAAAATCATTAAAATGAGTTTAAACGTGTTTTTTTTTCGGGATTATATTTTTTAAAACGGTGTACACGATTTCTCGACACCTAATAATCGAATTCAATTGAAATTTAGGATATTTGTTGAATGTTGTAGTAGATTATGGTTTTGTCGCTTTAATATTCGTGTTCTCATTTTGTTAACAATCATATTCATTTTATATTTCCTCATGAAAAATATGCGAACATTCAATTTTCGTTTGTAAATCGAAAACATGACAAAAACAAAAAGCCATTTTTAGTCCATATTCAGTTTTTAGACTTCAGTTTCAGACTTTATCAATTTTAAGAAAGAAAAAACTCGTTTTTCACTTTCCTTAGAATCAATCAGGTGGCCAATTTTTCTCAAGAATATAAATAATTGAAATATAATTAAATATGAATAATCGAAGTATAAAAATAATTGAATTGATCGAGAATATAATTGAATTAATAATAACAAAAAAAATGAATAATTGTAAAAACAGTTAAAACGATTGAACCATCGAATAATTGAATAATTTAATCGGAAAATTGAATGAAAATTACGAAAATAAAATAATTGAAATATCCATAGTCAAATTATTAATTTAAAAAAATCGTTATTTAGCTTAGTCAATGTGAATATGAATAATGCAAATGAATAATGAATGTCCAAACGATGTTTTCATAACTCAACCGATTTTTAAAAAAATTCATTTTTCCAAATAATCGTTTTTTGGGTTCGTCACAGTGAACCCTTGAACGTGATCGTTTTCTCACGTATACGCGCGTAGGGCAGAAGAGATCGTTTGGTGGAAGCGCCCTCGGTGCAACTGGAGAACCCGAGAGGACGACGAAGAGTGAGATGGAAAAAAGCCAAAGAGAGAAGTTAAAGAGAAGGAAAAAAAATAGCAGTGGTTGGTGTTGAATATTAGTATATAGTGACGAAGAGAGAGCACGCCGAGGTTGGGACCCACACAGAATCGCGCGGGTAAAAGGATCCCATTGAATTCTAAATTTAAACGAATGTCCGAGTGTCAGCGAGCTGACGGGCAAAATAAACAAGATGCCTAGGCGCGCGCGCGCGCACGGTTCGCCTCGTGGGCTTTTTGAGGAGAAAAGGGGATGCTGCTGATCCGGAGGAGCCACCCAAGCCAGAGATGAGAATGCACTGAGAAATCGAGAAAAAAAAGAGACGAGTGGGAAAAAATCAGTGGTCGACGTCATCAGTGAAAAAGTAAGAGAAAGGGCTTAAAAAGGCCCAATGTGTTGATGAAGGCCATGAACGAAAGGTCTTAAAAGGGCCCAACGTGCTGATAAAAGGCATGGAGCTTAAAAAGGCCAAATGTGTTGATGAAGGGCCCAAACAAAAGGGCTCAAAAGGGCCCAAAAGCTGCGAACGAAGAACATGGACCAAATGACCCAAAAGAGCTCACAGGACCCCAAAATTTCTGATGAAGGGCATGGGCAAGAAAACCCAAAAGGACTCCATTTTCTGATGAAGGACACGGACACAAGGGCCCAAAAGGGCTCAACCTAATGATGAAGGACATTGACAAAAGGACTCAAAAGAGGCCAAACCTGGTAACGAAAGACATGAACATGGACAAAATGGCCCAAACGAACTCAAAAGGGCCCAACCTCCTAAAAGACAACATAGATACAAGGACTCAAAAGGACGTAACTTCTGATGAAGGACCTAAAAGAGTCCAAAAAAACTTCAAAAGGGCATTCAAAAGAACTTCCAACAGGATTGTGTCCATGTCCCTCCGATGAAGGACAAAAGGACCCAAAAGGGCTCAACCTACTGAAATGGACAAAAATTTGACCATAGACCTTGTTTCACGTGCTTATCGATTATAATCGATCTCTCGTGTAAAAAATAGAGTTTCTTCGAGTTTGGTTCGATCGCACGAGTTGACAGGAAGCAACGAGTAGCTTTGAGCGCAGCCCTCCGGAATAAGAACGTCGCGAGGAACGCAATTATAATTCGACAAAAAGTTGGATTCCCACGTGCTAGTTGAGGGTCGTGCCTGGCGCGTGTGTGCACTCCGTCGTAATCGCCGGGAGCGCGAAACGTATCGCGAAGACGCGTGACTTACTGGGCATGAGTCAGAGTTTAATTGACGAAGAAGCGAGAACGGGGAGATAGAGGAAAAGAGGGAAAAGAGAAGAAGACAGAATTTTTTGTTTTTTATCTCAGCTATTAATACTTTTTCAACATTATTGCGATATTTTATTGTTTCTTTTTATGTGAACTTTTTATTTATATATTTTACGTTTGCAATGTTTTTATTATACTTATTATTTTTCATGCTCGTTATTTTATACTATATTTATCGATAGTGATTTTCTGGTTTGCTTATTTTATCGGTTTTCTCAAATTGCTTCCTTAAGTTTTTATAGGCCTGTGATAATTATCTTTGTTTAGAAATTTCTCATAAATAAATGGAAATATAAATTTGTTTGCAACTCTCTGGTAAATAAACGTAACAAATAACTTTTTTAAGTTCTTACGAGTGTATGTTAATTAACTTTGTTTGTAATTCTCTTATTTGGATCATGAAATTCTTCCAGAATTCGGAATTCTTGAAAAAAATAGTTATTTCTTGCTTTATTTTTACTAATATGTAATTTTATTTTCGTTTCTACTTCAAATTCGTGCTTTGAACTTTTCTTACATTCCTGTAACGTTCGTTATTTTGGGAATTCGTTATTTTTAAATAATTTGTTTCGTCTTCAGGGATAATTTATTCCCCCATGTTTTTTATATACAATGACAAAATCTTTTTGAAAGCCTTGGGTTTTGATTATTGAAATTTCTATGATTTTCGGTTATTAGAATTTCAATGATTTTCGATTATCGAAACTTCGATGATTTTCGATTATTGGAATTTCGATGATTTTCGATTATTGGAATTTCGATGATTTTCGATTATTGGAATTTCGATGATTTTCGAATATTAACATTTCAATGCTTTTTTATTATCAAAATTTCGATGATTTTCGATTATTGGAATTTCAATGATTTTCGATTCTCGAAATTTCAATGATTTTCGATTATTCGAATTTCGATAACAAGCCATACTTTTGGAATGGTGATGTTCCATTTGCACAAAAGTTTAAATAATGCAAATCAAATGATACTGATCGATCAGCATCCCCCCCTCTTTGCCTCTTCATTTTTCGTTTTCCCTCTCTTTTGTCTGTTTCCATCGATTTTTCTATTTTCGATACAGGTACGTCAAAAAAGAATCGATCGACCCGGAAACAAGGATCGTCATAGGTCCACCTGAGGCGTCAGTGTACGTATACATCCGGATTGCATTATGGCGCGAACACATTTATGCGTGTTGAATTTTCGTTAAAATTCAATAGTCCATTTGTATGACATATATTTCGCCATCTCTCACGCGCATTGCCCATCGCGTAATAATCTCTTTTGGTCGTGAAACGGGGACTCGAGAGCTCGGAATATAATTCCAGACAACAGAAGCAGCACGTGTGGAGCAGAAGCTTGAAGAGAGAGAGAGAGAGAGAGAGAGAGAGAGAGGAGCCGCGCGGCTCCGTTCGGACGGCACTCGTAAAAGGTTTTCATAAAAGGTTTCATAAAACGTTTCACGATCTCGTCATTCCGTGTTCGGTCTGACTCTTCAATTTCTTCATTTTTCCCCCTTTTTTTCAATCGTTCTCCTTGTTGCTGTTGTTCTTCATCCGCGTCTTTCTTTCCTTCTTATTGGGAATGAGAACAACGCATCTTCAAGAGAACATAAACTTCCGAGACGTCGAGTTTATTGATAAACCATATTTTCCTTGGCCAGAATCATCGTTCGCTTCAAAAATCATTTCCTCAAGAATAATAGATTTAACCGTGAGGGGAGAAACCTTCATTCCCATTTTTCAGTTCATCCTGAGCTCCAGGTGTCATCTTTTTGAGGTTGATAATCAATCTTATTAATAAAGTATACATTTATTTTTAATCAATGAACGATTTTCATTTCTTCGATTTTTTCTGATATCAAAATTAAATTTTTATTACAAAATTTCAGTTCACATTGCGATTTTTCAGAATGTTAGCAATTGTCTGTATTCCCCGAGGGAATTTTGAGGCAGGGAAAACATTTTTTAAAGTTCTGAGATTTCGATTAAAAAAAAGTATTTTTGGGACGAGTCGTATTCATCAGGAACAAATAAAAATTGCATTTGGAGTTTAGCAAAATGAAGCTAATTAAAGCAACGTTAAAAATTGCTGATAAAATTTGTTATTTCCACCTTATTTTAGCTAATTAAAGGAACATTAAAAATGGCTGACAAAATTTGTTATTTTCACCTTATTTTAGCTAATTAAAGCAACATGAAAAATTGCTAATAACATTTGTATTTTTGATTAGTGAAACAATCGAAAATCAATTTTGAAAACTCGCCTTATTTTTTAGAAAATTTCAAGAGCCACCTTATTTTTCGACATAATCTCGTATAGAAGACATGAAATTGGATGTGACCGAGAGATCGCGATGAACGATATTCCACGGGGCTGAGGTCCGATTCAACAGTTGATCAGACCGAGGCGCACAGTGAATCTCTGTCTGGGCGAGTGTGGTTGAAGAGAGCAACAGGTCTTTGGTCCGGACGGGAATCTCCCTTCGGAGCCTCGGGAGTGAAGGGAGGGATTATTCAGAACGGTGGAATGCCAAACGAAGCTCGACGCCCAGGACCAATTTGCCACCGTGTTCTCACCCTCCGGGGCTCCTCCGGCTCTCCCTCCGTCTCGTCGTTTCACGGAGGGCCCTTATACCCATTCCCCAATCAGAAACGAGAAAACGCCAACAGGTGGCAGCGCGGGGAGATCCCTCTTCGCTCTTCGTGAGGAAACAACTGCCATTGAGTGGGTCCATCATGGGACACGTTGGAGCCTGCGAAAAGCCTTTGAAGGACGATCCTACGAAAAGCCCTTGAAAACGCGAAATCCTTCAGAAATAGAAAGAGAAAAAAAAAAGAAAGCGAAAAAAACAAGCAGTGAATCATCTCCAACCCGTATTTTTTGGCAGGATCTTCAGCGAGGGTTTATTGTCTTGTCAGGACGACCAGGAGCTCCGATTTCGATCCGTCGGTAGGGTTGGTACTCCAGCAAGGCCATCAACGTACCGCCACACGAAAACCAGCATTTCACTCGGACGATCCCGTACGAAGTGTACCCGACGCCCTTCCAATCCCCCAATGCCATCAGCATTCGCTATTCTCTATCGTCCCATCCAGTATTCCGTTAAACTTCCAGTATTCGGTAAGAACCGAGTCAGTCGTATCTACGACGAGATTAATTTTCACGAGCAAACGAGTACAATGCGCAGACTTTGTCGAGGAGTTGGAGGGCGAGGGGGGGTTGTTAAGGAAGAAAAAGAAATAACGCCCATTTCTTCTGGAATGAATCCCCGGGTACCCTATCAGTTAATGAATCTCCGCGTGGCCTCGGCTCCGGAGGTGAGAGAACCCTCAGCACGCCTCGCAACTGACAATGGAAACCCGACGAATGAAAATCGAAGGAAAAAAAAACTGAAGAAAAAAAAATATATATATAAATAAAGAAAACAAGAAAGAACGAAATAACAAGAAAAGGAGGGAGAAGAATGCACGACCCGTGTGTGAGAAGGTGAAGGAAGGAAGAAGGATGAAAAAGGAAACAAGAACAAGAATAATAAACGAAACCGAGATAAAAAATGATTCGGCGTAGTAGGTTTGGTGTGTGAAGCGAGCAAAGAGGGGCAAAGGGGTGAGGAGGGTGAAGGAGGGGGGGAGGGGTTAGGAGAGTGATAGGGAAAGAAGATCGAGAGGCAAGGATATATCTCGAGAAGAACTCCTCCGCCGTCCGTCCGACTGTCCGTCTCCTCTTTTCATTCTTCTGGCTTTTATCCGTACCGAAGAGCGAGGCCTACACGAATGATTAATGGGTCCAACGAGTTGTAGGCAAAGCGATGGAAGCCTCCTCCTCATTCTTGAGCTCCTTCTTCCTCGCACCAAAAGCACAAACACACGCAGATGAGCGAACAGACATTTGTGATTTTCTTGACGTTTTCTGGTCCCTCTGGTTTTTCGAGAGGATGACGACAAAATCAGGAATCGTTGGTTGATGAGAAAGAAGACTAAACTCGGCTGCCACTTTGCTACGGTTTGACGAGATATCCCTTGGTGTTTCACGGTTGAAAATCTAGCTGGGATGATAGATCTTGGCCAATTCCAAATGTCTCCAAACAGGTTGGACCCAGTCGTAAAATCGACCGCATCCCGTTCGCGCCGGAATGGATCAACGGTAATGATGCTTCAGGGAAAAAGAATGAGACAATCCTGTGGTGCAGTATCGATTGGATATCGCGGAACGTTGGACGATTCTTGTCGTCTCTCGATCTCGATGCAAAAAGCCCCTTCAACGGGATCCACATCCGTTTATCATCCGGCCAGAAGTTGGCCCGGCATTGCATACGTTTACGTGGCAGCATCGATCGGCAAAAGGCACTCGAAGACCCCGAGCGACTTTATGAGTTATAAGTCGGCCATCTTGAGCCAAAGAGCCATCAACGTGTGTTGTATTCACGTTTATGTATGTGTAGAGAGAGAGAAAGAGAGAGAAGGAAAGAAAGGCAGAGGCAACCGAGCAACGGGGAGTCGCACATATGCGCGAGCTACACCGCGATATGTAAGTGCCCACATTCTCTTCCCTTCGCTCTGTTACCGTGACTAGCAACTTCGTACAGTCGAACCTAAAAAGTGTCCGGCAACTCCTCAATCGATATTTCCATTTTCACGCACGTGGCTTCCTCTTGCCTTTGGTAAACATAGATATTAGGCTCGAGAAAAAAACGGTTTTTTATCCGAAACACCAACCGTTCATTCCAACCGGAAATTAGTGGAGTCTGGATTAATTTGCTGGGGAAATATGGCTAATAACCAAAAATTGTTTTAGGCTTAATCTTAAAAAGGAGAAATTAAACCCTGTCCAAATGATCAACGCAATCGGTAAAATACTTTTCGATAGGCAAAAACATTCAAATTTAATATTTCGAAAACTATGCCTTGGGTTTGAAAATCCTTTGAGGGCTTCTCTTGAAATATCAAAAGGAAAGACTCTGCAAAATTTCAGCTCGATCAGCGGTAAGGTCAAGAGTTTATTCGGAACTTTTTCCGGTTTCAAAATTGACCTTTTTTACGAGTTTTTTGTTGAATTTTTTGGAATTAATGAAGGTAAAATAATTGCTCATTAATCTTTTGGATCCAGGGTGACACCAATCGTCAATTTTAACCTTACTCGTCGAGAATCAAAATTTATAAAAAAAGAGGTGTGCCGAATAAGAAAGCCAAAAATGAATCTTCGAGATATAACGATCGAATGTGTAATCAGGGATTATTGAGAACAGTGCCAAAAAGTGAGTCAAGAAAACTTCCGATACCTCCCTGCTCAATTATAAACTTCCCTCTCTGTGGTCGTTCTCGTGATTGACTGAAAGTTCCACGAGGATTGCACAACGATTGGAAAGAGACATCCTCCTCTGGCGTTGCCCATTCTTACGTCTTGACAATCCTCTTTCGATCTTATACTTTAATCCCTAATCTCGCGCCCGTAACGGGCCCGTCGCTACAAAACAATGGCGGACGTTCCATTTTTATCCGGATGTCATCCAGACTTTGGATTACCGGGTGGGGTGAAACCTCCTAGCGTTTTTTTACCATCCATTACAATTGTCTCTCTCTTTTACGACGAGGCAACTTTTGATGGGATTTTCAAGCTCGAGTGGGTAGCCTATTAGAAAAGAACAATCGGCAAAGGAATCTAACAGGAAAGATCCCAGTTGATTGTCTACGCTGAATCTTAGAACTCGAGAAGTTTGATTCTTGGGCTTGCTTGTTACAATATTTGATATTTCATCGTTGAAACACAACGAAATTTCGTTAATTTTGTTAAATAAGAATTATAAAAAACGTACAACTTTGTTGAAAAAAATAAGGTGACTTTTGGAATTTCGCGAGCTATGTTCGATTTTTCTGGTTTGTTACGTGTCCCCAACATACGTTGACTTTATCAGCCATTTTGCATATTCAGTTTGTTTTTTATATATACAAAGGTTAGACGTGTTTTGAACACTGATATTCTTCATTTTTCGAGATTCAGATTTTTACTATCTGAATAATTATTTTTCATTCGAACAATGATTATTTTCGAGATTGATTATTTTTCGAGAACAATAAAGTCACCTCGTTGTTTAAACAAACCTCGTGTGTACCTTGGAGATTTATCGAAGATTTGGAAAGTTGAAGAATAATAAACACAATGATTATCGTTACTTTCGAACTATGGAAACTTCATTAGTTGATCACCGTTAGATCGCCTTTACCACGTCCGTTATATCCAACTAATTACGTTTCATTATTTTCTCAATCGATTGTTCCCTTCCCGATTAGAAGCGTTTGTTTCGTAGTTATTATGGTCGGTACAGATGCTCATCGATTATTGGCTTTGATTGCTCGACGCAATATCAAAGATACTGATTCAACGTGGCACCACGTTGGAGAAGAAACAAGATAGCCTGATGATGATAACGCAGCGGTAAACTCACCCTGTTGCTGGTGTGACTGTTGTTGCTGTTGATGCATATGATGCTGATGTTGCTGCAAGTGCTGACCAACCGCGGGATTGAGAAAGGTCGGTGGTACTTGTCTACCGACCGTTTTCCCAAGTTCACCACCGGCAGGCCCGTATATAGCGAGCATTTCCTGCATCATCGACTCCGCGTATTCGCTCATTCCCTCAAAGGGCTTTCTCTCATCAGCGTCGTTCTCGTTGTCAACTTCCTGATGGTTCTCGACTCTCTCGTCGTTAAAATCTGGATCCTGATCGTCATGGAGAACCAGATCAATGTCTTCCGGGTCCTGGCCAGGACTGTCGCTTTTGTCGGACAATTCGGAACTCGGACTCGGCACCTGAACACAGCAAAATCGAACTACCGAGTTCATTGATGTTTTTTTTTTTGTTTTCATTAGGAAGCGAAATTGGAGGGATTGAAATTGAATGGTGGCTGTGATCAGATTTTTGGATTTTGCGATCGTGAGCTAGATTGCAACTCTGATCGTAATCGAGAAACTTCCTAGCATTAATAACATAGACGTTTTTGTCAGGATTTTCTATTCGAGATCAGAGAACGAAATCAAATTTCATGATACCCAAGAGAATTCTTATCCTGAAGGGATTTGTGGTCCTGGATGAAATTTTTATCCTACCCGAGATTGGGGAACTTCTTGCGATGATTTTTTGACTTTGATCAAGAAATGTTGATTAAAAAGCCTTGATTTTTTGTCGAGACACTTCCATCAAAAGTCCTTGAATCTGATCCAGTAAATTCCCCTATAGTTCCTTCACTACGATCTAGTAAATTTCATTACAGTTCTTTGAATATGATCAAGGAAGTTCTATCACAGTTCCTTTAATTTGATCATGCAACTTTCCTCCAAAGTGCCTTGACTATGAACAAAGACCTTCCATCAAAGTACTTTGATTTCAATCAAGGAACTTCCATCAAATTTCTTTGATTCTAATAATGCAACTTTCCTCCAAAGTTCCTTGACTTTGAACAAAGACCTTGCATCAAAGTACTTTGATTTCAATCAAAGAACTTCCATCAAACTTCTTTGATTCTAATCAAGGAACTTCCATCAAAGTACTTTGATTTCAATAAAGGAACTTCCATCAAAGTACTTTGATTTCAATCAAGGAACTTCCATCAAAGTACTTTGATTTCAATCAAGGAACTTCCATCAAACTTCTTTGATTCTAATCAAGGAACTTCCATCAAAGTATCTTGACTCTAACCAATGAACTTCTCTCAACTTCCTTCACTCAAATCAAGAAACTGGAGCTCGAAAGAATCCTCGATTTGCTTGTTCTCCCAAAATGTACGATTCAACAAAATCCTAACCGCATTTTAACATTGTTTTTCTCATTATTTAACTGTTTTTTCGTACGAGAAGACGAACCTCTCCACTGGGCGAGTAGACTTTCTGTGACCTGAGTTGTTCAATAATGAACTTGTGCCTCATGGAATCGTTGCTGTCGTCATCGCCTTCGGAAGATGGTGGTCTGGTAGCGACCGAAAGATCTATTGGGCTAGCTTCGTTGTTGTTCAATCTTTGCTGCTTCGATCTCTCCTCGCTGGGCAACAGAAGAGTTTTCCTCTCGTACTCGAGGACGTCGTTGTTCGAACTGGCTTCGTCGAGGGCCGTCTCCTCGCTCTGCTCCTCGTCGTCTCTCTCGGAATCATCCGAAACCTCCGCCATTCGGCTGCTGATTGGCTTAAAGTTTTTCCTCTTGTTTCGAGGCTTTTGCATCTTCGACGAGTGCAACGCGATCTGGGACTGCGTGTCGAACTGGGAATCGCTGTCCTGATCGGTCGTCGCCCGTCGGGAGGTCGCGTAATTGTACACCGAGTCGGATAGCATCTCCGCTGTTTCGTTAATTCACGAGAAGAAAAAACAAAACGAACTGAGTAAAATCTTGAAATCATGAGTGTAGTGTACGTCTGACGTTGAAGTTTGCAGCGTCATTGGGGATGCAACGCCTACTTTTTTTTTTCTTCAAATTCTCCAAATTTTTACTCCGGATTTCAATCCCGAAAAGCGTCGAAACACCTTCAAGAATTCCTCGTGATTTTTATTCAATCTGAATCATACGATTTTTGGATATTGGAATACAAGAGACTTTGAGCAGGTTTGTACTTCCAGACTTTGAAAAAATCATTTTTTTTTGTATTGTTTTTTTTCGAAAGTAACTATATTCTGTTTTTTTTTTACTGTTTTTCGACATTTTTTTAAAGCGAATATATTCAAGAATATTCTCTCGATGCAGACATCGATGATTAAACGTAAATTAATTTTTTTACTATATTTGCTTGACAAAAACTTTGCAACGCATTTACTTCTGAAATAATTTTAAAGAGAAAAACGACTGAACTAGAATTATTTAATCATTTCTATTTTTACTATTTTTATGGGCAAAAAGTAGTGAAAGAAATGCAATTTTTTTTCTCGTTTCCGCCGCCATTTTTTTTTTGTTTTTGCATGTACATTAAAAATTCTAGTTCGGTCGGTTGCTAGTGATATATCGAACCAAAAAATTCAAAATTTTTCTCTTTTGGGTGGCCCACATTTGGAATGAATGCAAGTGTACAAAATATACGATAAATTCATTTTTTAATGAATTTTAACAGTGTATTTATTAAACATATCAAACCCTACATCAACGTCTTTAAAATATCGTCTTTACGGGCACAAAAAGTAGAATCCTGCCTTAAAGAAAAACCGTGATCCAACGAGAGCAAAGTTCAACCTCGTCTGTTGCGCAGTTTCAGCAATACCAGGTTTTTTTTAAATTCCCACCAAAGAAACTAGAAGTACTGAAGAAATTGTTCAAAAAGAAGACTCACTTGGGCCATAGGGACTCGTTACGGCTGACATCTCGAAGACTCGCTGCCTTCCTCGTGTCTCTCTCACTCTAAAGCATTCTGAAACAAAAGACAATCATCATAGAACGACGTACGTAAAATCCTGATCGAAAATGATAATTGACAAATCATCGATCGTTTCCCGAGGCTGTTTAGATCGATCGAACATATCGATGACGAAAATGAACAGATCGAAACAAAACGTAGACACATGTTCTTTTTTTTTTTTTTAGGTGAATTAACATGAGAACGATTGGGAGTCGATTACGCCTGTTTGTTTAGCGGGTTATCGAGAATGGCGATCCCGATAGGCATTCAAGACGTCTATAAGCATGAACCATTAAAACCAGTCTTCCCCATTGTCTTTCGTGGCACTTTTCTCGATACTTCTCTTTCTTTGTCCCTGCCTCTCTTTCTCCCCTCTTTCCTTTTTCTATTCTCCTACTCGTGGTTCTTTCTGTTTTGTTTCTATCCTTTTTTTTTTCAATTCTTTTATTTTTTAATTTTTTTATCAAGCGTTCCACGTCGTCTCGGCTCAACAATGAAAAAGCCATAACCGAATGACGGAAAGAGGGATAGATTTAGTCATTGGGTGCGAGCGAGCACGAGATTTCATCCAGGCCAGACACGGGTGTGTCCATACGGGTCCGTGGAATGTGGTCATACAATATAATACGCACCTTCGAGGCGTATTAAAATCGAGGCTACTGTCAACCTGGATAATCGAGGCTCCACTCGACCCGGACAAACAGTGATACGAACGTGGGGTGGGGGATTGCGAGTAGCGCCAATATTCATCTCCCAGTTCGATCGAATTGGAGTTACGATTTTTTAATTTTCGAAAAAACCCGAATTTTTCTCTCTTCCATTTTTTGTTTTTCATTCGCTGTTGAGTCAAAGCTCTCGAGAGCAGCAGCGATCGAAACGTTTTTTGCAGCTGTTGAAAGCCGAGTAATTACGAATCGCGGTGGAACGGCGCAAGAAGTACTTGTAAAGCGCGAATGACGCGACAAAAAATGTTGAAACGCTTGGCGGAGACGCCGCGAAGAACCGAGCGAATTGCTCAACTTCTTGTTTCCATCGGGACCCGAATCACCGATCGTCTCCTCGTGACCGAACGAATTCATGTGTCATTAGCACCGGGTTCTCTCTCGTTCCCAGTATATACCCAGACCGAACTGGGAGCAAAAAACGATTCCGGTGTTTCCGAGTGGATCTCTTAATTTGCCGATTCCATCAAGCCCCTGGGATCTTGATACTCGAAACCCGACCAAACCCCGATTGGAATCGCAGGCGTCACTCCGACACCCGTCACATCAGTCTCCCAGCCGTTCCAGACTTCGAGGATTCATGAATCAACGTTTCAGTCGTTTCGATCAAGAATTACCAAGAGGAATCACCAAAAGTAGCCAGCAACGGTCATCAGCTTCGGTAACATTGCCGGGGCTCAAAATCCTTGGCGATTCGTCCTGGTCAAAGGTCACGGAAAAAAGGTCAAAATGGATAAAACTTGCCAGTTCGTTTCCAAAAGTTACTGCAGTCTTCGTGATCCCAAATGAGGATTCTCGGGTACCCAATAGGGTCATCAAGACGTACTCAGTGGCCGATTGCACAATAGACTACCCTAGCCTTCCCTAAACCTTCCCAAACCCGGAAACGACCAAAAAAAGTCAAAGAAAAAGACACTGTTCCTTCCGTACGAAGAGGAACAACGAAAACAACCTAATGACCGGACTGAAACATTGACCAGCAAACTCCACCACGAACTATCAGTAGATCCAATTACCCCAAACCCTGGATGCTTACGAAAGAAGACTTCCGGTCGCGGAAAAATAGCATTGATATGGAAAATTCTCGTAGGTGACTATACCCAAAGGGATAATTAACATCTGTTACAGCACACCTCGTCGCGGAGAGGCCCCACGATGTTGCGCGAAGAGCGCGCGAGCCAGCGAGGCGACGCCCTGTTTCAGCCCCACCAACCGGGGATTATACAAGGGGGAGGGGCGGATCTAGAATAAATTGTTGTTAGGGGCCCCCGCGTTCGAGCTCTCTTTGCCTTACACATACCATATAAACGTATATATATATATATATATATATCCCTACCAAGCTACGATCGTTAATTCTCGTATTCGTATTACTTCGTTGGTCTCTCTCTTTCTTCTTTTTTCCTTCCTTCCTCCCTCCTCGCGTCGTCCTCATCGGCCGTGTGTTCGAGGTTTATGAAACGTATTACCACCACTATCGAGTCATGAGCTTGTAATAAAAGTTGATGGTACCAAAGAAGACTGGCATAGAGAGAGAGAGAGAGAGAGAGAGAGAGAGAGAGAGAGAGAGAGAGAGAGGTGGGGCCGGAAAATAAGGAGGGTTGAGGTTTTCAGGGGTTACGAGGATGAAACAACAAAAAAAAAAATTATTAATATTCCTTACACGTGTCAGTTTGCCGGATTCGTGTTTCTAATAGACGATCTCTCGCTAATGTTATTCGCTTGGAACGGAATATTTTGCGGAATTTATGACGCCGTAAGACGTATTGTATGATAATCGTTTTTCCCCTACACCCCCTCCCGCTCTCTCGCTCTGTCTCTTTTTTGCATTTGTTTCTTTTTTCTTCATCTTTTCTTCCCCCCTTCACCTCCGCGGCATCGTTATTCTCCTCTTCGTTTTCCTCGCGCATTTTATTTTCGTAAGGCCTTAAGACCCGCTTTGGTGAACGGGCTAACGTCGTCCCGACGCTCAAAGATAATAGGAGATTTGTTTAATTGGTCTTTCGTATGGATGGGATTGAGTATGCGCGCGCATGTGTGTTCGTACTTTTGCATTTGCGTATGAGTTAACGAGGAAACTCGACGAGGACGGGGAACGAGGGGTGGGGGTGATCCAAGTTCAGAAACGACATCGTTGATGCCACCGTGTATATATATCGACCTCTCTCTCTCTCTCTCTCTCTCTCTCTCTCTTTCTCTCCTTCTCGGTTATGCTTCTTCATACGCGGACTCCGTGAACAGAACGGGGGATAATTAACATCTGTTACTCGGTACGTACTCGGTTTTGCGTCGAGACCCCACCCCCATCCCCTCGACCTTATTACACCCCCACCAATCCACGATGAACGAGAGAACGGGGCGGACCTTGAATAATATTATCAAACACCGTCAGCTCGTGAAACCTTCAGTGAAAAAACATCTCCGTTCCACTTTATCAACATCGGAATATGGGAAACGGAAAAAACAGCGAATTCGGAGCAGAACGGATAAACGAGGCGAAGCGTGAAGTTTAACGAGATTTTTGAAAGATTTTTGGTCCTTTTTTTGGTTCGTAAAAGAGAACTGGAGATATTATATTTAAACGACATTTGTTAGAGTTTTTTGAAAAACACTTTTTTGGATATATTTGAATAAGGTTTTGAAAATGAATATTGAATTCTTTACTCCGCAGTCAACTTTGGGAATATATAAATTACAAATTTAGCAATAAAGACAACGTGAGTTTATTTGATAAGTATTGTTTATGAAAAGTATTATTAAAAAGCGTTCAGACCTTTGGAAAAAAATTTGACAATGAAAGATGCTTTTCAAGGTTTCTTTTATCACATTTTATTGATTATAAAATGTAACGTAACGTAACAAAGATTAATAAAAGAATAATAAATAATTGTATTAATTTATTATTAATTTATTCATCTTTGTTTATATATTAATAAATATATGTCCTTTGAAACCTTTCACCTTAATTTTACCATTTCAAGCTTTTTTGTATTACAATATTTGTCTATATATACAAGAAAGCTTAAAATGGTAAAATTATTTGTAGTAAATTTGTGTAAATATTGAAAATATAAGGAAATGGATTAATTAATGTATGTATATTAATTAATCGATTAATAATATATATCGATTCATTAATCCATATATTAATCCATTAATAACAATGGATTAATTAGTATATAATTAATATATATATATTTATGTATATATTAATTAAACCTTCTCTTTTCTACAATATAATACAGTTCTAGGCAACATTATTCTTCGTTCCTTCGAATCACGATTGTAAAGAACTTCATCAATCAGTATTTTGAAAAAAGACGGTAAGGGGGTTGGGAGATTTCGTACTTATTTTACAGCTAAGGACGCCAAGAGAGCAAGTTTGATTGGGAATGCGATTTCGAGCTCACGAACTTCCGAACAGGCGCGCCACGTTTTCGAGACTGAACCAACAGAGAGGGAAAGGGATGAAGAGAATAGCGGGAGGGGTGGAGGGGGGTGCACTGAATTTTCGCGATTCCTGGAGTTGGCCCAGATTCCTATGCAAAATACTCAAGCATCGGGGAGATGCAGCAGCGGATGAAGAGTAAGAAAATAAAAAAAAGGAACAATGGCAGCCGCGGGATTCCCGGAAAGTGTACTCGTGTTATTTTTGCGGAGAGGAAGCTCCGGGATGAATGTCGGGACTAGGGGAAAAGATCGAGAGTCCCTCGAGTCTTTCGTTCAATTTTCTTCGACCATAGGGGAAATTTAATTTATCGTCGATCGAAAAATTGAAAAGGAAAACGTCGAAGTGATAAACTCTATTTTTCGTAGCGAAGATATCGCTGGACTCAATGCTAAAGATGTTGAAATTATCAGCACGATTGGGGAGATTTTTGGGGGAATATTGAAAAAAAATTAGAAATTGATTTTTGGAAAATGAAAATTAGTACTTTTGAAGGATCTTTTTGGGTTTGGCTTTGGTATATTTTTATCAAGACATTGAGGAAAGAATAAGGAAAAATTGAAAAACAAACAAGCTTGTTTTTAATCATAAATATAGATAAAAATAGAAATAGAAACATTAATGACAAAAAGAAAATCACTAGAAATGGAAATTGAATTTATTTCGATGATACACGTGACAGTGATGATAATAATTCAACTAATAAAAATTGAAATTTAATTTATTTTGATAATACACGTGACAGTAATAATAATTGAACAGATAAATTAAAAAATTTAATCTATTCTGATGATACACGTGACAGTAATAATAATAATTCAATAAATAAAAATTGAAATTCATTCGATTTCGATAATACACTACTAATTCACTAATACAATAATAAAACCAATATAATAATAATTCAACAAATAAAAATTGAAATTTAATTGATTTCGATAATACAATACTAATTCAATAATACAATAACAAAATCAATATAATAATACTTCAACAAATTCAAATTCAAATTCTATTGATTTCGATAATACATTACTAATTCAATACTACAATAATAAAATAAATATAGAAATAATTCAACAAATAAAAATTGAAATTCAATTGAATTTGATAATACATTACTAATTCACTAATACAATAATAAAATAAATATAATAATAATTCAACAAATAAAAATTAAAATTTAATTGATTTCGATAATGATTTCAATAATACAATAACAAAATCAATATAATGATACTTCAACAAATTAAAATTAAAATTCCATTGATTTCGATAATACATTACTAATTCACTAATACAATAATAAAATCAATATAATAATAATTCAACAAATTAAATTGAAATTCAATTAATTTTGATAATACACGTGACTGGTTGGACTAATTATGCCACGTTAAAAGTGATTCCCGTGAGAGGAAAAGAGGAAAGAGAGAGAGAGAGAGGGAGGGATTTGGAATAGTGCGTTAGCCACACGGAACGAGAGATCTGTTGCTCTTGGTTGGGAGTTCAGTTGCTGGCAAATGCTACGAGTACGTGTTGGCTTGATGGCTCGTCCGAGACACTCGACATTTCTCGACGCTGATGCCGTTGCCAGAAGGACTGGAAACGAAGAATAAAATGAGCGAAGAAGAGGATGGAAAAAAGCTGAGGGAAGAGAAAAAAAAACACACACACACTGACACGGACGCATAGACATACGAAAAAGGAGGAACGATCCTCACGCCGCTTTTCTGCCGATGCTGGGCCCACATAACGCGCGTGGCGCGTTCACGTTCGTCAAACACTTGAATGTAATGTTGCCAGCCCTCGGCGTATATCGCCGTTTTTCATTTTTTTTTTCTTTTTTCTTTCATCTCCTCGTGGTCGTCGTCTACAGGAAGCTTCAGACTCCGGCGATCTCTCGAGTTCCCCGGACGCCACGAACTTTTCGTCGATACGCAATACGAATTTTTTTTTGTACCGTCGTTATATCCGATTTATGGAACGGGCTCGTTTTATAACGAATCTCATGATTTCGCTAGGTTAGATAATAATAATAGGAATTGTAATAATAATAAATAAAAATAATAATAACAAAAACAAGCGATATCGTTTTTAATACTTAGTTGATTTGTTATTATTTATTATTATAGAAAGAATAACATTATTATTACCTTTGAAATTATTTTAATGTCGGTTTTGTCATTTAAACGATTATTTATAGAAATAAAAACGATTATTTACTCTTTTATCGATTCATTGTTGTTATTAATATTGTAACGATTATTAATTGATACAATATTAATAATAATTACAGTTATTGAATCCATGTTAATTATTATCGTCATTGCTGGTGTTGTCTAATTGAGCGTTAACAATAACGATGACAATCATTTTTTATTATTATTCCATATTATCATAGTATTATTGTTATTGTTATAATAGTAATAATAACAATGATAATACTGACGACAATTAACATTAGTTAATTGATTCATTTATTATTATTATTATTATTATTATTATTATTATTATTATTATTATTATTATTATCATCAGTATGATAATTATTAATATAATAATAATAAGAGAAGTAATGTAATAATAATGCTACAAAAAAATTTCCAATATTTCATACATATATAAATATATGTATATCAACACGTAAAATGGATCGAATCACGTGGAACTTTCATTCAGATGGAACCGACAAGATCATCAGAACGAATGCACATAAATTTCGATCAAATTTACGACGAATCGTTTAATCGGGGATTTTCAGTCCGGTAAACGTCAGGGTGAATAGATATACATATATGAGCGACACTGTACATCAAGCATCGAAAGAGAGAGAGAGAGAGAGAGAGAGAAAAAGAGACCAGAACCGGGAAGGTCTCGCCTGGCTTCTGGAGTGGCCTGCCTGGTCTGCTCTCGTGCTGGAATACCGAGAGATTATTCAAATTCATCCCGTGATGCTGGCTTAAAATATATTATTTATCGGAACTGAAAGAGAGCGAGAGAGAAAGAGAGAGATGATGATGATGACGATGATGATAAATTTTATTATGCCCTAGAATTAACTATCGGGCAACATAATCTTAATAAATATTGAAAATAATACAAAAATAATACAAAAAATCCAGAAAATAAAAAAAAATAATTTTCAAAAATACAAAAATAATAAAAAATTTTACAAAATAAGTACCGTAAATAGAGTTACTACAATTAAGGGAAAAATATGGTAGATAATAATTAATATAAAATAATATAAAATGAGATCAGAAGCAAATTTACAAAAAAGGGCGTACATTATCCACTAAGCTCACTGATTTCGTCTTTCAGCAAATAGTTATACAATCGAGTCTTAAATAGATCAATGGAGAATGGAAAGAGAGAGAGAGAGAGAGAGAAAGAGAGAAATAGAGAGAGTGAGAGGGGGGGGGGGGTGACCATACTCTCATGGTTGCCTACTCGTCCCTTTCTTATCCACGAGTCATCTCTTCACCCACACACACACGATCCTCGACAATTGCCGTACCGTTTCGGACACACGTTTCCTTCATTCCAGCAAGAGCGCCCGCGCGATACGCGAATTCACGCGAGACCACGAGGAACGATTAATTACCCGCGCCTGACAACCGCGATATCGATAACCTCGATTTTATTATGTTGTATATGAGAGGTCGCCAGAATCGCTCTTAAACCACCGCTTTAACAACAATCTTTCTTGCACGAGGATATGGACCACCGGAAGTCACGCGTACACTCGTCACGAGTTTTACACGATGGAAGATTTTATTTGTTTTTTTTTTCGATTTTTTTTCGACCTTTTTGAGACCAGGAGAAAATTGGGAAGGTTGACACATTGAACGAAGGAAATATTGATTTTTTAGAAAAATTTTTCATTTTCTTGAATCATGATACTAGTCTGATCTCTTCTGGAGAGTTTTTTTGAAATTATCCTGAAGGTTTGTAGTAGTAGAGTTAAATAAATGAGTACAATAAATAACACCATCTAAATAATTTTTTTTTTTCTTAAAAAAGACAAATAAAAATAGAAAATTCTGGAAAATCGATTCCAACTATTTCTTCGTCCAAATATCTCGATAAAAAAAAGAAACTTTTTTTTAACCACACGTAACGTACGAAACAAATTCGTACGTAAAAAAAAATCAATCAAAAATCAGTTTCGAAAAAACTAATTCCATTCTCATACGGGTAAATTTTTATTTTTTCCTCTTTTCCATTTATTCAATTTCTACTCTTCACATATTTTACTTCAACATTTAAATATTTATATTTTTCAAAATCGATTTCGCCGGACCCTTTTGGAATCGCAATTTTTTACACAATTTTTTCATTTTTGTTTCTTTTGCAAACAGATTTCAAACGAACGTTTCGGTATCGTTCCTCATATCAAACGTGAAGCTTTTTTTCAATCTCATTTCCTCGTTGATTTTTCTCGTTCTCGAGGCGTCCCGGAGGAGTTCCGGCAAGCCGTATCAGGCCCGCGGATGGTGCATCGTGGGCTCCCCGGGATGAAAAAGAAATGACGAAAAATGAATGAGGGTCGAAAAAAGATGAAGAGGGGGGGGGAGGGGGTTGGGCTGAGCGTGAAAGAGGGCCAACAAAACGAAGAAGGAAGAAGAGGGACAAAGAGGAAGGAAAGAGGGCGAGGTAAGAATCGCGTGTGTGTTCTGGTCCACCGACTCGTCGAGCTAAAAAGAGGAAGGGCGTATGTGTTCGTAAGATATGGTGTGAAACACGAGAGGCTGAGATTAAAGAATGAAAAACATTGAATTCTGAGAACTGGTTGAAGTCATAATATTCGTAATTTTAAGCGAGTTCACAAGGCGATGCAATGGCCCCGCAAGAATGAAAGAAAAAAATGGAAGGAGAAGGAAACCTCTTAAATGATAAAACTGGAGGAATCAGCGTGCCAAGTGTCAAAAAAAAAAAGTCCACTTGACAGCTGCTAATTCCTACGAAATCCCGAAAGTGACGAAAACAAAGTGGGCGGAAGTGCGATTAAAAAAGTTGCATCCTGTTTCACGTTTCAACCATACTTGGTCGTAATGGTAAACGAATATAAAAAAATGAAGAAAAAAACAATTATGGTTCGATCAAATATGATGGATAGGCGAGTCAGCCATTTTTTTTTCATTCTAATGTTCGGTACGTTTATTCAAAATTATTTCCGATACTTTTTTTTCAATCGGAATGACGAAACAAAATCTGGCAAATATGTAGGCTCGAAATAGTCTCTTATTTTATGTATATATTTATATATAATAAGAGCGAGATATTTCTTTGACATTCAACTTCGTGAACGTCTTTCCAACTCGACTGTGTACGGGCACCCACATGCAACATTGTGTAAGTCCAAAATCCGTCGAAACGATTTTTCGATCAATCTGAGAATATTATATACGAAGGTCGATTTGAAGTTCGTTCGAAAAGCTTGTTGAAGATATATTCAATTAATGAAAAAATAATGGAATCAATACGTACACAATATATAGATATATACAGAAGATAAATATAAGTATATAAGATACAGATACTTATAAATATATATTGTATCTATATATAAGATTTATATAAATATATATAAATATTTACTCACATATTCAATATCGAGACTTTACACAGTACTTCCAGTGCACTTGTATGCTCCATACTTTTTAATTTTTCTCAGTGATGAAAACAAATTTAAAAAACTCGAGTTAACTTATCTACAAGTAAATACAGGCCCCAAATAAATTAATATCGAACACATAGATCTGTCATTAAATTCTTCAATGAAAAAATTAAGAAAAAAGACAAGTAAATAAATAACAAATAAATAAAAAGAAGTGAATTTAGTGAGTTTTTGAATATGAATTTAATCGAGTGAGGACTTATTTTTCTAAAGTATTGCTTATTAGTTTTGAAGCTATAAACAATAATTTAGTAATATAGTAATTACATAATAATAATTTTGTTATTTATATTTTATCAAATTTATATTTATAAAGCCTATTTTATAAATTGATTTTATTACTTTTATTACTATTATATATTATATTATATATTATATATTATATTTTATATTTTATACTTTTATTACTATTTTACTATTTTATTACTTTTATTACTTATTACAATTAATAAGAATAATACATATATATATGTATATATCTTTATACATATATTTATATATGTGTGTGTGTGCACATTAGCTGGAATGAAGACGAGCGTAAACGCGTTAAAAATAGATCACGCAACACGGCTCACTAATCTCGTTAGGTCTACTTAGCGTAACTCCAACTATTTAGACCTGGATAGGCCGGGTGTCGGGACGGTATGCGCCGGTTCGCGCGGATCGTCAAGATTTCTCGCGATCCTACACGGGTGTGGGCAATAATGAAAGTGGTGTCTCGGGTTTACGGGTGTGTACACGCGAGTGTGTACGCGCGAAAATTGTACATCGGACGTGGGTAGAAAAGAGCTGAGAAAGAGTACGAAGAAGACGACAAAAAAAAAAAATA
>JAPYZJ010001375.1:0-40028 GCA_030522765.1 Ophioninae sp. B BG-2022a | reverse complement strand
CGCCGCCGCGTCGCTTCAGTATAATTCAAAAACGTCGCCTGCATACATTCTGTATTGAATCGTCTTGAAGCGGCGCACGCCTGCGCCACGTCTGTTCCACGCCTGCTGCCGTACGTCGCTTCTGTGTGTTTCAGGCCTTAAAGACAAGATCCATACGCTGTTGGTGAACGAGGATTTTTGAAATATGTGCAAAATTCAGCAAATGGTAGCTTAATAAAGTCAATTTTGTGATTAGACATAATATTTTTGCTATATTTGAAGGCAAAAGTAGGTTTTATTTTTGGAATTCAAAATAATATTGAGATTGACCAACAAACTGCTGATGTAATGAAGATATGTGGCAAATTTAATCGAAATCGGTAGATTAGTTTGACGTTATCACTCCAGTAGTAGGGAAAAACATAGTTTTGGGAAAAATGCGGCCACAGCCGCATAGCTCTGTGTACTCGGCACGAACGCGTTTGGCGTCTTCTTGTAACAACTCCAACAATTCTTCGATTTCGCTGTAAAAATTGATAACAATATTCTTAAGAAATTGGATTTTCAATTTATGGAAAGAAAAAAATATAGATATTTTCAAATTTGTAAATGGGCTTCCTGCCTTAACCAAGAGTTGGTCGCATTTCTCGAAGCTCCCCTATTTTCGAAAATTTGCATTGTTGACTAAAGGCAATTAATTTGTGCGTGTAACGTTACACGGACTTGTGCCGCAAGTATTGAGAATTGCGTGTTGAGAGGTGGAGTAATCGGGAACGGGTAGGCGTACACTCGAATCCCTTACGACTGGCCAATGAAATCTCCTTTCTCAACGACGATATACGCGCCTCGTGAATGTTACGGATTCTTTGTGTTGCCGAGTCACTAACCATCCTCGTGCTCCGCCCTTAAGTCCCGAGACTTTCCGGACTCTCCGGAACGTCGTGGGGAATCAAGCAAGGTAAGGTGTACCTACAACCGGACGAGACTACGCGAAGCGCAGTGTCGTTCACGATCAATGGCCATTGCGCCACGAAGAACTACCGTCCATCGTCCTGGACTCTTTATGGGTATGGCTTTACGGTTGATAGAACGATCCGCAATAAAGAAATACTTTTGTTATTTGAATGAACACCGAGTATTTTTTACCTAACAAAAGTGTTTGAAAGGTCGCTTTTCTCGGAGAGTTTCGTGTGGATTTTGAAAGCTTCCGAGTTGTTTCATCAAACGATATGCAGGCTTGTCTTCCGTTCGAGACCTCGAGAAATGTCTCATCGGATCCATTATTTGTATGCTCCATTTCAGGTATGGCGATGGAAGAATTATTTTGTAAAGTTTGTTATGAAAAATCTGGAATTCCAGTTTTTTTTAATTCCCATTTTCTATTGGCGCCAACGAATGCCCCAAACTGATTTTTGATAGAATTTAATCATTCTGGACCTTCACGATTTTTGTGGACACTTTGAATTTTAATGCTTCGGAAAATTTCTCGAGTCATTATGCTTGTTACTTTGATCGAAAATAAACGTCGTTTTTTTCTTCATAACAGAGAACTCGATGTTTTTTGTAGAGAAAAATGTTTTTATTCAATGATGTTATTTTCATTTTGCTGAATGAGTTTTCGCGATCTTTCAGGCAACTTCGTTATTGTGATTTGATTTTCGAAATCCATCTTCACATTACCGGTTAAATATCCAATAAAAAAATTACCATCGGACCCTCTAGAATTCATAGACGCAGAGGTTTATTATTTTATTTTATAATAAAAATGTTTCATACTTAAGGAATCGCGCTTTAAAAATTTCGCCTTGTTGGTTCGAAAATTTCGAAGTGTCGCGTGATATATCTTCTACATGGCCTTAATGTAGGTGATGAGAAAATAGTAAAACATTTGACGAAAATGACACTACTGAAAAGTGACGGGTACAATATAAAACAATAGTAAATTTGCTACCGCATTGTCTAATGAGCGCATAAGACATTGAATAAGTTCTTGCTGTAGTCTTTTTTTTCGCAAAAAATTAATGTTTCACCTTACAAAATTTAATATCTTTAGCAGTAAATGATTTTGCAAGTTTAGCCAGAGACCGACACGTGTCGGAATAAAGGTTAAAAATTTTCGTTTTAAATCCTTTTTCCTCGACAGTACGAAGAAAAATACTCGGCTTGAAAATTTGTCTCGAAAAGACCAATTCCGGCCCTTTCCAAGGGCCGAACAAAAGTGTTAAGACGTTCGGCGAGTTAGCCCACGGTCGCGAAGTTGACTCCAGTGAGAATAATGACTAGGGAATGAGGATCATCTTTCTGCATAATTCAACGTGCGATTAAGGAGCGTTGCTTATACTTAAGCTCCGCGGTAACGCGAGATTCAGCGATAAGACGTCTTGAAGTGCTGCATCGCGCTCACACCACATCGCCTACCTTCTCTCTTACTCGCGTTTCCGTTTTGTGAAGCGCGCAGGGCTTCGATCCCTCTTTGTTGTTTCTACCTCTGTATAACCTCCCCCCCCCCCCAGCTCTCCTGCGACACTCTCCCTCGCTCTCGTCTCTTCATCTCTATTTCTCTCGCTCTCTCTCTCTCTCTCTCTCTTTTTAATCCTCTATCCGGGTCTCTCGTTCTTACTTATCTACCTTCGAATAAATGATCGTTCGAGAAGTTGCTAGAAATGATTGTTGGTTCCGCGCTGTTATCAAAACGGTCCGAACAAACGTATAGTCGCCATACACTTTGTTCGTATAAACAGTCGATGGAGAGTTTTAACGACGATTGATGTCTACTAATAACAGAGAGCGACGCGGAAACGCGCGAAACAAACTTCACGCCGGTCTTTAAAACAATTCTCACCGATTCGAGGTTATGGATTTTCCAAGCGAATCGCAAATGAGCGCGAGAAACATAACTGAATATGTTTGATCGAGATTCCTCAAAGATTAAACATTTTTAACCGTAAATCGTACTTCGGCTCGACCGTCTTTGGCTCGACCAAAAATATGTGAATGTCTATGAGAAAACTGAGTTCGAAAATTTGTGAGGTTATGTACACATTTTCTACGTGTCTTTGAATGAATGTTAAATGCCTTTCGAATAATACCAAACTTACTTAAGGATGTATGTAAAAAAATATCAACTCGTCTAATGTTTCATAAATTTCATGTATATGATAGAGTTGATCACGCCGTATCGATTGAAAAAAAAGAAAAAGGCACTTGGCACATGATTTGAAAGAAATATTCAAGGACATGTCGAAGATGTACCACGTGACACACGAGTACGAGAGAGATGTCTTGCATAGTCAAAATTAAAAAATCGCAATTTCTCAAGGACGAAACATTTTTATCGTAAAATTCAAGCATCTATTTCTGCTTCTATGAATTCTACAATGACTGATGCTCGATTTTTCGCCGTAAACTTAATCGACGCCGAGAAAACGGATTTTGAAAATTTGTGAGGCTATGTCGATGTTCGTTATGCCCTTAAGAATTAGAGCCTCATTTAACTCCGTGTTATTTGAACCGGAAGTCGACGAAATCAAACAAAAATGATAAAAGTATATGTATTTTAGCCAATGAACGGAAAAAATATAATTTTCAGAAACTTCATACATTTTTCAATTTTTTCACGGAAAAAGACCACTGTTCCTGATGTCGTTATGGAGATGTTCGTAGTTAACTGTTGACGTTTCAGTAGCGTTCTGTGAACTGCTGTTCAACTTAGTACGTCCACCACATTAGACGCGTAAATGCGTCTAGGACAATGGTCCTGAAATGATCAGCTGTAACTGACTGCCATTATTTGAACTAACTGACTAAATTGTTTGATCGGCACAACTTGTACTCGGCCACAAATATCAAATATGCATATTAATTTCATAAAAAATCGTAAATTATTATACAAAATGACATAATTTTACACTTTTTGAAAATGCGAATTGCCCATCGTCTACATTAATGTTTAGAGGATTTCAAAAAAATTGACGCACTGCTGGAGTCCTCCTTCACTCGGTAATTATCGGGGAAAAAAATGAAAATGTTTCGTAAAGGGAAGACCCATACGCTATTGGTGGACCATAATTTTTGAAATATGTGCTAACCCAAACAAACCCATACGCTAAACCTGAATTTTTAAGATACGTTCAAAATTCAGAAAATGGCAGCTTGATAAAGTCAATTTTGTGATTTTTCATAACATTTTTGCTATATTTGAAGGCAAAAGTAGGTTTAATTTTTAGAATTCAATATAATATTGTGGCAGTTTGTTCACCAACAAACTGCAGATGTACCGAAGATGTGTGACAAATTTCATCGAAATCGGTGGAACCGTTTCGGCGTAATCACTCCAGCAGTTAGGAAAAACATAGTTTTGAGAAAAACGCGGCCAAAGTTGCATAGCTCTGTTTACTCGGCACGAACGCTCGTGGTGTCTTTTAGCGACAACTCCAACAATTCTTGGAATATCGCTGTAAAAATTGGACACAATATTCTTAAGAAATTGAACTATCAATTTATGGAAAAATCGATTTTTTTCAAATTTGCAAATGTCTTGCTGCCTTAATCCTTCCAGATTTTGACGGATAACCCCAATTGAACCTTTTTCCTTCATCCCCCACATGTCGCGACAACCCATCGATCGACGTCAAGCTTCCTCCCCAAATTCATGGCGACCAGCGATTCGAACAACAGCAAGAACAACAACAACAAAGCTTAACCTTCCAACGAATTGTAAAATCTTCAAGCGTGTGTTCGCCAGAAAAGTTGCAGATTCCTGAAAAAAAGATGTGTTCGTTGCCGGGAATTTCGAAGCACGCATGCGAAAACAAACGAAAAAGAAATACCCACGGAGTAGCTCTTTCTCTCTCTCTCTCTCTCTCTTCTCTCCCCTACGGGAGTGGGAAAAAAACAAAGCGAGTGCACGGGGACGACACGTCCTCGCTCTCTCACGAGTGGCAGGTATAACAAAAGAATGGGCGACCGAGTGGACGATTGTTCCTACGACGACTCCGGGAAAGAATGTTTGCCGTGCGTGTTAACCAGATGTTGGGTTATTCGCAAAGAGACAGTTCGTATTCGAATCGCTACAGCGAAAAATACTTACGAACTTAAGGTAGTACTAGTGGATTGATCAGTCAACAGTATATATATAATTTTTTTAGATTGAAAATAGAAAAATACAATACACTGAAGGCTAATAATATTCATCATAAGAAAATAACTATTCTACATGAACATAATTATTTATAATAATTATTTTAATTATTCATTGAATTATTAAATTCTTAGTTATAATAATAGTTATTCAATAATTATTTTTATGAAATTATTTAATAAATTATTTTTATTTATAGTAATCATTTATTGGCATTATTTTTATGAAGTACCAAAATAGCAATCAGCTTGACTGAAGTGGTCTTACCAACCGCGATATCATAAAGCTGTTCCCGAAAAAAAAAAAACATCACGAACGTCATTTGTTTAACGCGAGTGTACATGTGACTAGTGGCTGTGTGTCGACCAGCAAAGCCAAAAATTAATCGCTTCAATCGATAGTTCCTGCTCGAAACGTCCGGTAGCCTAGATTTTTTAAGAAACAGATGTAATCGCGACAATTTTGTTGACATTTTCCGCTTTTTGCAGAGTTTGTATCTAATCGCAAACTATTGATATTTCAGTTCTAAAGTTAGATCCACACGTATTTCCCAAATGTTGTGTATTTAATGCATCGATTTAATGAATTAATTACTGTCGTATTTCCTGAGGTATGCTGAATTTTCGCGGACGTAATTTTGAATGGCTGTATTACAGTATACAAAAAAATTAATTTTATTTCTATTGAGAAAGTTCATGCACGTACTACCTTAAGGGCATGACGAAGATCAAGCCCTTCAAGCCGTTTCAAGATTGAACCGTTTTCATCGAAAAAGGCGATCGGGGGTTCTCGATGCCATCGTCTTGAATGCACACAACAAATTTCATACCATTTGGTTCAGCCGGTTGAGAGAGTAGTGATTTCAAAATTTCGAAGTGGAGGCGTGTTCATCATGCCCTTAACATGAATCGTCCGAATGAAGAATCAAGAATCTAATTTCTCAAAAAGTAATTTTTTTACGCGTTTGTCCGGAAACGAAAAGATTTCACCATCGATTTTCGTTTACTGGACAAGGTATTATTGGAGAAAGGGAATTTCGATCGTAAGTCGGAGGATTGTCGCGACTGATTCTTTCAAATCGCACGCCCGAATATTTTTCTTTATTGAGACGAGTCGGGAAAATTTTTATGCGCGTTAAAAAAGAACGGTGTCGGTCGAGCAACAGCCACCGGTCAACGCCAAACAAACTAGTTGAGCGAGTCATCAACTAGATCGTTTTTTTTTGTGTTTTGCGTCACATTAATTGGATCGACCGAAGACCTCGGAATAATACTAATAATGTCAACGATTATCGTCGTTATGATCATTCTAGAAACACGTATCTTAACCGCAGTACTGAAATATTATTATCAGTCATGAAAATCAAGAACTTGCAGAAAATAACGTAAGGTAAACAATAAAAATAATCATTTTTCTTTTAATTAATATGTTGAGTTTGCAAATGAAAGCGATGAAGATGCCAATTATTTTTACTATTATTATTAAAGCAACTTTCAGCAACTGATATTAATGATAGTTAATTAATAGTATCAATAATTATTACTGTTATAAAGATGAAAATTGTGATTATGACGATCATTGAAAACAATAATGTTAATAACTATCATTATTATTATATAAATAAAATTGCTAAAGTTGTCACATTAATATACGATATTATATTACTCGTAACTATTGCAATTTATAAATAATATATGTTATTATTACTAAAAATATTATTACTATTACGACAACGGGAATAATAATAATAATAATAGTAATAACAATAACAATTGTTACTATAAATATTAATATTATTGTAACAATTACAACAAAATATAAAATTTATGCTAAGTTATATAATATTGTAATGTAAATTGGGTTATACACCAAAAACAATAATAATGAATAACAGCAACAATAATTAATATTATGATCGTTGTTATTACGATAAAAGCAGGGAAAACAGTGTATTGTTATTCCCTGCAGCAAAAACATACGGAAGCTTTGCAATATCGTAATAAGAAAAACATTAGCAGTGAACAATAATAAAAATAGAAAAACGATGAAAGGAGCAATATTAACAGCAATGGAAATACAAATTGTACAAATAGCAAAAATAGTGATAAATGTCAGACAAACCTTGGATAGAAGTTTCTTCCGTTGGTTGCAACACGAATATGCCGATTAATTCAATTATCCAAAAAAGGGTTGATAATTGTGCCGAAGACTGGAACAATACAATACTACTATCGATGATGGGTGGTAATGATTCCGCCTTGGGAGCGATCTTGTGTACTCGGCATACCCGTGAATTTCTCGCTCACTTTCTAGCCTTCTTTCTATCTATCTCGCTCACTTTCTAGCCTTCTTTCTATCTATCTCGCTCTCGCTCTCTCTCTGTTTCGGCGGTGGTGCGCACTCGCTTCGTCAACGTCTTTAGTAATCGAAAATTTGCAAGGTTTTCCCCTCCCAGGATCTCGTTAACGCGAATTCGCGTGAAGAAAAAACATAGGCACACATACATACACACACACACGCGTAGATGCGCACGCACGTGGGTTGGACGAACGTCAACGTAGGTTCGTATTGGCGAGATTCGGAACGCTGTGTTTTTTCCGGTTTGAGGAATGTTCGAAAGAAGAAAAACAAGGCTTTCGCGTGGTCATGACAATTCGGTGAAAAAGGGCGTCGTTGATGTACGAAGAATAAATAGATAGAGAACGTGAATAATGATAACCGGAAGAAGGGAAAGGCGGTAGTTGAACGGTGTCGCGAAAGCGTAATACGAGGAGATGGAGGGTTGGAGGAAGCAGCTTCGCTGTTGGTCTCGCGCCCCCGTAGTATTTATCTCGCGCGAGGAGCGAACGATGGCGCTTCTCGTAAAAATCGTTCGTCGTCGAGGCAGCGTGATCTCACACTGAAAAACACGCGATTCAACGTGACACCGGGGGATATAACACTGGCGAATAAAAAATTCGTTCATCACTCCCGAAACATTCGCAGGATCAACGGTAACGCGCGCGAGCGCGTGCTCGGAACGATTATTTTCGTTGAGCGTTCATCGCGCTCTCCGCGTGGGCGACCTTACCCGACTGCGCCAGGGAAGGATTATTACTCCGAGAACTTTTGATGATTGAATCGTGCCCTCGAGTCTGTTTTGACTCGACAGTTATTTGTTTTTTTTTCTATTATTTTCTTGGATATTCGTTGATTTTGTTTCGCTCGAGGTTTCCAACGACTCCCGCAACTGTCGCCGGGCGCGCACGTCCCTCTCGACTGCGGTGGTTGCTCGCTCGCTCGCTCCGGGCTAGTGTGTGCGCGTGTGCGTGCGCGTGATGCTGCTGCCCAGTGTTCTGTTCTGTCGCGCTGCAGCCTGTGGAGTTCTGGGCATGCGAAATGTCTCCTGCCACCCCCGCGCGGCGATCACGTGGTCCTTCGTTGATTCTCCCCTCCATTAGCCCTCAGCCTCGCTCTCTTCTTGCTCTATCTCGCTTTCGCTCGCTCCCTCTCTCTCTCTCTCTCTCTCTCTCTCTCTCTCTCTCTCTCTCTCTCTCTCTCTCCCTCTCTCTGTCTCTAGCTGTCGCTCAATCTCATTCCTCGTTGTCGCTTTATCCCAAGTCGCCCGCATTAATTGAAGCGAGACAAGATAATGATCGTGCCAACTGTCCGTCAGGTCCTCGCGCGTTTCGGATGCGCGCGGGAGGATGGCCGCGCGTATACGCACGCGTATGAGAAATCACCGGTGAGGGTGTGACGAAGAGGGTGTGATGGAGCGAGAAAGATAGTCAGACAGATATAGTGGGCCCCGAATTGATGGGGGCGGGCCGGTGGGTTACCGCACGTATTACGGATGAATAATTGTAGGCCGTGCTCTCAACTATTATTTCCTCTAATGGTTTGATAAACTAATAAACTTCTCGTAGGAACGAGCACAACGGCCTACTTCGACATTGTGCTTAATAGAGAAATATTCAAATTTCTCGCGAGGATGATTATAATAGTAATGAGAACAACTGTAATAACAACAGTTACGGTAGAGGTTGTAGCATTGGTAACGGGAATTGTAATGATGAACGTGGTAGTAGTAATAATGCTAAAACACCAAAAACGATCAAATTAAATATAATCGTAATCACAGTCTCTCTCTTGTTTGAAGATTTGCATTGAATATATTAATAAGCATGGATTAAGACATAACCTTAAAAATACATTAATAGTGAGAAAAACAATAATAACACTACACCTTTACTTTAGATTTTCGCAATATATTCTCTTCCTGTTCGCTCCATAGCGTGTTGCTTCTACCTTCGACAGTCTCTCTCTCTTCCTCTCTCTCTTTCTCTCCCTAAATCGACAAACCTTTGGCATTACCGCGCTGCGAGAATATAAGAATGCAGCGAAAATTTTCCGGGTTCGGTTTAAGCCGCGCTCTCTAATCCGCGTAAGCCCTGCAGTTTCACGCTCGAACGGAAATGCATCGGGCAAATGCGCGAAAGATATTTCAAGCAAAGACCTAAAATTACGTCCGTCTGAATAAACTTTTATATTTTCCGGGGATTAAACGAAAAGGAAGAAAGAAAAACAAAACAAAGCGATGTCGAACTCTTCTGATCGGAAGATAAGAAATTATATTCCAGGAAAAAAAATTGGTTAGTTTGAGTGGACTTCTGAAAAGTTCCATCCTCCTATCGAGCTGAAATTTTACATAGACCTTCTTTTTAACATTCTGAGACAACCGTTAAAAGGATCTTTAGCGAGTGGCAATAGTTTCCGAGATATTCAATTTTGAAAATTTACATTTTTACATGCGCGCTATCGTGACACCACATGCGTATCATGCACATGCACATACTCATGGATATGTACACACTCTCGATTCCTGAGTGCATATACATGTTGATGTGCATGTGCTTTGTAGGAAAACGAGATTCGGGTAGGCGTGTTTAGTGTGCGTTTGTTGAGGTTTGTTTGGGTTTGTAAAGTCATTCACAAATAACTTGAAATCGTTAAAAATAACCAGATTTTTAATCGGCCAGAAAAATACAAAAAAAAAAGAAAAGTAAACGTACGGAAAAAGTTAAAAAATAAAACGAAAACAAAATGCAAAATAAAAACAAAAAAATGTAAAAAAAAAGAAAATAAAAAATTATTTCAATCGCCAAAAATAGTTTTAGGGGTCGCCTCGAAACGTAAAACAAAGGCCTGTGCAAAATTGCAACTTGATCGGAGGGTGGAACTTTTTCGGTAGTTCATCCGTCACTGTAAAGAGAGTACCTAACCTACGTTTGGGGTACTTCGGAAATGCTATTTACAACTTTGGTTAAATCGCGACGATATCGCAGAGCGTGTGCGCGGGATCGAGACGTTTTCGCGAATTTCGTCATCTTCACAGCCTGTCGTGTTTTGAACGCGAGTTTTATGCGCCTGGTGGCGATGACTCGAATCAATATACACACAAAAACGCCTCCGTCTTTCAAATACGACATTTTCGAACATGCATTTTTTTGGCTTTACATTTCTATGAAACATTTCACACTGTGTCTTCATTTTTCTGCCGTGAATTTTAAGATGATGAGAATAGCGTGTGGCCTGCGATTTCCGCGCCACCAGGCATCAATAATCTTCGACTTCCGGCTTTACACTATCCGATTGATCCAATCGTTTATATTCCGCGTTCGCAATTTGAATAAAGATGTACACGTGCAAATTAGCACCAGCTCATCTAGAAACACTTATCGTAACAGGTGAGAGCTGAGACGAGTAACCCTAAACTGTTAAGTACCGGGAAATAAGGAACCGCGGCAATTTGATACGCGATCGTTCTCACACGGTGGTCGATTTACGTGGGTCGAACACACGTGCGCGCGCATATGGGCAATTGCGTGCAAAAAGTATGCGCTCTCTCGACGAAAAGTCCGCGGACCATAGCGCCGACCGTGTCTACCTCTAGCGTGTACACCGTGAAACCAGAAATTTATGGTCCATACAGGGTTTTCCATTTCGGAACAATGAAGTACTGCTCCTTCAGCCACAATTTGTACGTTCGTTAAGGATGTATGAAAAAAATATCGACTCGTCTAACTTTCCATACATCTGACATATATGATAGAGTTGATCACGCTGCATCGATTGAAAAAAAGAAAAAGGCACTTAGTCGATGATTTGAAAGAAATATTTAAGGATTAGAGCCTCATTTAACTCAGTGTTATTTGTACCGGAAGTCGACAAAATCAAGCTAAAATGATTAAAAAGTTATATGTATTTTAGTCAATACGAAAAAACAGAATTTTCAAAAACATCATACATTTTTCAATTTTTGCACGAAAAAAAAACCACTGTTTCCGACGTCGTTATAGTTAACTTTTAACGTTTCAGTAGCGTTCTGTGAACTGTAGCCTTGATGCCACATTTTATCGGGACAGAAATAAAATTATTTGATTGGTTCAACTTGTCCTCGGCCATAAATATCAAATTGCATATTAATTTGATTAAACATCGCCAATTATTATACAAAATCACATAATTTTTTCAGTAGAAATTATAGAATGTAAACAGAAATGATCCAGCATTGACGTTTTGACATAAGAATTAACCTTAAAAAATAAGTAGATGTACTGCAGAATTGACCTTACATACATCCTTAATACGTTTTTTCTTCGTAAGGGCGCGCGCTTACGCCGGGGCGTACGTTTCTGAACGCCACCGCCGTGCGCCGACGCGAATAGCAGTTTCGTATGTTCTGAGGGATTTTTTCGTGAGATACGTGTACATATGTGTACGTGTACGTGTGTATGCGGAGAGCAAAAAACACGTATGAAAATTGTGTACATAGACAGAACTGGAGGGAGGGGGGGAAGGTGGAGAACGCAGGCGCAGAGGCAGCTGTCACCTTACACCCATGGCGCAGCGAGGAGGCACGCTGGGGCTGGGTAGGCCATTCTCAACTTATCTCTAGGATCTTTGTAAACATGTCGTGAAATCCGAGTACCCCGACAGTGGCGTAGAGAAACGGGGGTGGCTCTGTGTGTTAGAGGCTTCTACCGTGTCCTTTCTTGGTCACGAGTCCCGTATTGCTGTCTTTCTTTCTCTCTCCCGATTTCCTTGGCTGCTTCTCTTGCCACACGCAGCCAAAGGACACAAAAACAAAAGTGCAGAGCGAAAAGAAACTCTCGCGGTGGTCCCTCGGTTCCTTCGAGCGTTCACGATGCTAGAAGAGCGCTGCTGCTCTCCCTTTCTCTCTCTCTTTTTTTTAAATATCACTGCGTTTTTAGTTTTTTTTTCCTATTTTGGTTTATGATGCATTTTTTTATTTATATGGTGTTTTTTGGTTTATTTTGCGTTTCTTGTGTTTTGGTAGATTATTTTATTGTAAATAATTTATTTTACTTATTATTTTGTAAAATTTTTATATTTTATATTATTTTGTAATTCCCGAATTGCCTCAAAGTTTTTCTAAATTGGGACATAAAAAAATGTATCATCATCTCTTGTTTTCTTTCTCCGCCTCTTGCTTTGCATTGTATAGCTTATCCCATGAAATTTGGTATTTGTTACTTTTATTGTTAATCATTATATTAATCCTATTATTATTTATGATTATTTTTTATTAAAGAATTTTATGTATTCTGTTTTTATAAATGTTTAGCCTTATGGGTTTGAGCTAGGCATAATAAACCATCATCATCATCATCTCTTGAAATCCACCATAATTTTGCCGAACATGTCACCATTTGTGTACACCATTTTCGAAAACCTTATCAGCATGGAATCCGTATACGGATTCTGAAAGAATCAAAAGTTTCGATTTTTGCACGTTCCTCCTCCCCTTGGGAATTCACCGCATCCGGCCGTTCACACAACCGCATTCGTTTCGGTCCGATATCGTACCGAATTGTACGATGTCGATATTGTACGTTCGTTGAAAATGTACAACTGCGCAAACGAAAGACTAAAACTTGAAAAACAATCGGACACTTCCACCGAGAGGGAAAAATCCATTCTTTCGTTTAAATGATACTCTCAGGAGTTTACGAATGATTCGTGGAGGGCGGCACGCCAGTCAACTGACGCGTGCAGCCATTTATGTCGAGATGGATTCTGCCGCTCGCAGTCGATTGATGCCGTTTGTGCTTGGGAAAAAAATAAGAGGGTTGGAGAAATAGAGGGAAAGTGAAGGGGCGTATTTTTTGTACCGACGATACGTTGGCAGAAAAAGTAAAACAATTATATAATACAGCAGGTTTAGGTATGACGAGTGTAACAGAAACTTGGACCAGAGACAATTGAACGAGCCACTTAAAGAGTATGGCATGAACTGGAAAATCCAAAAATACGTTTCGTCGTCACCTAATTTTATAACCTTCAGTCAACGTTCATTTGGCAACGAACATTTTCTTCGTTAATTTAATTCGTGGTCGTAAAGAGAACTTGTCTCTTCTATATTTCTGTATTTTTTAAATTTTCACAATTCCATAAAGTATAAAACTTTCGTTCTATATCATTATTCTAATGAATGGATCTTATTTTTACAATCCGTTTCAGATTATCATAGTAATAAGAGAACAGCAGAAAATAATATGCACAGTTACGTAGTAATATCAACGTAACCTCAAAGAGCCAACTCGTTTTCAATCGAACTCAGTGCGCTTGGTCCACGACCACTCAATCAAGGTCCCACTCTATATCTTGGGCTTCCGTTGCCTCGAAAATATAAAATGGAGACTGATGAGTCAACGTAAACCGCAGAATCGTCAACGTCGCAGCGAAAAACAATAAACTCATCGAGTTCGAGCTTTATCGCTCGGAAAACCGAGCGATAAAGCTATCCGACTTTGGGCGCGTTTTTTTCAAAACTATGTTTTTACCAACTGCTGGAGTGATTACGCCGAAACTATCGCACCAATTTCGATTAAATTTATTACACATCTTCGTTACATCAGCAGTTTGTTGGTGAACCTCGATAATATTTTGAATTCTAAAAATAAAACCTACTTTTGCCTTCAAATATAGCAAACATTTCATGAAAATCACAAAATTTACTTTATTAAGCTGTCATTTGCTAAATTTTGCACATATTTAAAAAATCCTGGCAACACCCATACGCCAACAGCGTATGGGTGTTGCCCATAAGAATCACTTCGATTTTTTCTGATAATTACAGCGTGAGGTAAGACTGCAGCAGTGCGGTATTTTTTTTGAAATCTTCAAAGCATTAATGTAGACGATGGGCAATTTGCATGAAAAAAGTGTATATATTTTTTTCAAACAATTAAAATATGAAACAAAACATATTTAAAGATCCAAATTTCTATGTGTATTTCCTCCATGAAAAAAACCTAAGAAACCTAAGAAGAAAATAAAAATCAATTTATCCGGATAATTTTTAAACGACTTAGATGTTCCTGAGATTATAGAGATAAAGCTTTAAGTTGTTGAGACAAAATTCAGATATCGGATAAGCTACGGATTGTTGAGATCGATTTAGATTATCATATTGAGAGATTGCGGGATATTTTTTATTGCAAATATACTTTCGAAAGACTGCAATCGCAGTTTCCACAGAGAAGATAAAAAGTAAATCGGATCGAAGTGTCCGATCTTGAATGCATGATCTGCAAAACGCGAGAGTATTTCCGAAAAAAAATTTTGGGTATCAGGCGAGACAAAGGAAGCAGTGAGAACAGCCAGTTTTTGGAGGGGCATTTGCGGAGTTTGTCCGGGGAAGTTCTCGGAGGGTGAGCGCGATAAAACGAGGGAGAGAGGGAGACCGGCCAGACAAGAACCGCAGCATCGTTGAAACATAATACGGGAGTTGCAGCAACGCGCGAGAGGTGAGCAACGCTCGGCAGAGCGAACCGCGGGACGGGGAGGCGGGGTGGAACGAGCGCGGGTGTTGAGAGAGCGGGAGGGAGGGAGGGCGTGGGGTACGAGCGGAGAACTCGCGAGGGATCGCCGAGAACTCAGTCATGCGAACGACCCAGGCAACACACGGCGGAGCAGGAGACGAAAAGCAGCAGCGCAGCGACCAAAGAAGGCGACGGCTACGAATCAGATTACATCTCGGGGTTCCGTCCAGTTATACTTACCGCTTATCTTTGTTCCTCCCTTTTTTTCTTTCCTGCTCAATAAACTTTTAATTCGATCACGCTTCGTTAGGTCACGACTCACTTTTTCCTCGCAATTTAATTGTCATCTTTCTTTTTTTTTCTCGTTCATCTCCCACAAGCATTCCTCGTTGCTTCTCGGTATTCGTACGGGCTCCAAAAGTTTCGTAATAATTTAAAAAACTTTTTATTTCCTTATATTACCTAATCTTACCTTCTTATTTTTATATATATATATATATCATTTCATATCATATCATTCCAAGATATTTGGGTGTTTTTGTTGTTGTCGTCGAATGGATCGACCAAGAACGACAGGGCCGATCGTTGATGGTGAACTGGCGGACCGAGGACTGGAGAGTGATGGCGGAAGGATGGTCGACGGGGGGAGGGTGTTATTCGTTATCGGCGGAGCTCGTCTGGAGGTAGACCGGGGTTTGGCCGCTCTGGCCGACTTGTATTATCTGCGGTTGCGCCTGTATCGGTGCAGCTTGGATTATTATCGGCTGATTGCTTCCTCCTTGCACTTGCATTCGAATCATTTGCAATTGCTGCTGCGTTAGTTGTATCTGGAAAATGAAATAAGTGAACAATGATGAACAATGAATTTGAATACATTCCGTTTTATCGATTTATTCGACCCAATCAATTGAATTTTTTATAATTCAATGATTTTTTTCAATTGAATAAATGGACTTAAGTTTGGTTGCGAATAGTAATGGAATGTGATATTATCGATGTATTTTGGTAACTCACAGGTATCTGCTGGATATCACCACTCGGGGTTACGATTTGTTGCACTATCTGTATACCACCCGTCTGCGAGTTCGCCGTTTGTTGAGGTTGTTGTAACTGTATTACCTGCTGATTCGTCGACTGCTGAGGACTGTGGACGGTTACGGTTTGCGTCGTACCCACGCTCGCTTCCTGCAGCGGAAAAATATGCCAACCGTGATAATTGCATATTTCGATAATAATTATGATTATAAGCGCAATCGCCATTCCAAGATTAGAAAAGTTCTTCCGGTGGTTAATTCAATAACCGAAAATTATTTGAAAGTACAATTGGATAGTGAAAAAGTAATCGAATGATCAGTTTTATAAATATACAATTATTAATCGACGTTAAATCAATTCACGATTCATTAACTTGTTTCGGTTAATCGAAAAACAGCAATATAATTTATTTATTGTGCTAGCATACGGCAATACTACTGATAATATGAAAGTCATTCTATGACTTGTAGGATATTCGGTTAATGTAGCTTTACCGCATATAACGGCAGTTTCCGAACTTTTGTGTATGTATTTTTTTGAATTCCACCATGTTAGTTTACATGTTGCCAGTTGAAACCTGTCATTAAAGGTCATCTTCTTTTTTTTTAACGAAAATATTTCCTGCAACTTGCTGTTTTGGTATATCAGAAAAACTGAATAAATATATTCGGTAACACGAAACTTTGATCGTTATACTATAAGCCATTTTGTCATTTATGTGATTGCAGGCCATGTTAAACCTTTGACCGCCACGCTAAATTTCTGCAACGTACTTCATGTAGGTGCGCCGGTCACTGGTGACCCCCACGGCAATCAAAGTGTCAATTGCTAAACTCATGTATGATTGGTTATGCAACAATGGTAGGGCTTTCTTTCAATAATAACATTTATAACGTTTATTAATATCTTCTGATAAAAAAATACGTCAACTTTGCAAAATTATGGTTGTGTGTAAAATTTCATTGTTTATCCCATGATCTTCATGCGGGAAAAACATATTGGCAATTGATGTATGCGATTGGATTAATATACGAATGTCAAAAGGATGAAAACAAAGTGAGGGAAATCGAAAGGTTACCTGCTCGACTGGGCTGCCAATGTTTATCGTCTGAATTTGTCCCGTTGATGGTTGCACAATTTGTATGGGTTGGGTGGTAGTCCCGTTGTTCTGGACACTCTGATTAGCGGTCGCCTGCTGCTGCGCCAGTTGAAAATAATAGTGAACCTGATCGGAATTCATGGACGTGCGTACGATACTCTCGTTCTGTGCTTTGCTTTGTTTGAGTTCATCGCGTGGTACAATATCGATGAGGAAGTCGAACTGGTCGTACTTTGTGATTGCCATAGCTATATCGTTTCTCTGTAGCGTACGCCTCTTGTTATCCTCCGTGTGAACCCAAGCTCTCAGCGTGAGCTCATGAATAAATATCTCCGCTGCTTTCGAGAAGAGCATTGGCGCTTCGGCGCTTATCATCTTCACGTCGCCATCCAGCTTCATTATCTTTTTTATCCTGGCCAGTGGCAAGGATTGAGTCTTAAGGTCCATCTACGACAGACGAATTTCATTTGACACATATGGATAGATAAAGCGCGATGGTGGAGGATTGAATCAACGCGAGAACATAAATGGACAACCTTTCATTTGCTTTATAATTGGACAAAATATACAGACATTGGATTTTACGCACTAGGCCCAAACCTGTTTGTCTCATTGCAATTTTTTTCTCGTATAAACTCACACATTAATTCTGAATAAATAGCCATAATATTCTTTAAAAAAATCCAAATAGCCTGACTGGAAGTTAACATCTCTAATGAATTTCTTGTTGCTACATAGAGCGGAGCAACGTGCATGGGTCAGTAGATTTTTAAAATTTGAGTAAAACCGAGTATCTACGAAAGAAAAAGACTTCGTAAAATATATTATACAAATTATCTTTCTGCAACACTTTTTAGAGCAGAACTGCTAGACGTGCTTCCACAATTTGTTTTCTTCCTGTCTCTTGTACACTAGCATTGGTATCCTTTTTTGCTTTCAGCCTTTTACTACGTACTTTTGTGTCTTTCTTCCAGTAATCAAAATATACCATTAACACAGATGGGTAAATTTGTACCGATACACTTCATTATAAACTTAGCATTGATCCGTAGTAATTGCAGATTACAACAAAAACTGTTTTCTATTCCAGTGCCATTAGTAATCTTGCTGCATAAAAAATCAATTGAGGTGTTTAATTTGTGAAAATAAAAATTGATCCTCTGTATGATAATGCTTTATTTTTACGACGACAGACCTGAATAACGTGTAACGAAAATGCTGTTGAAACAGGGTCTCGGAACCAGTATTCTGTTGCAGTGCAACTTTTACATCTAACTCGTTTGGCGTTCAGGTCCAACGAACAGAGAGACTGATACAAGATGAAATTTACCGTAGTGATTTTTTTAATTTCCTCTGTAACCTTTGGCCAAAAGGTACCCAACGCCTGTTGAGCTTCGGAGCTTCCAGGCGACGCGATTTGAAGATCTCCATTGGAATCTCCCTCAACTTCGCTGTCCTGATTCCTAAGCCAACAAAGAGAATCGGAATTACCCTACAAGTCGAGCATCATCCTTGTACTGTTTAGCGTGGTTAGGGTTTTCCAAGCATCCCTCTGCCGCCGTCACTTCTTCGCGATGCATCATCAGTGCATAGTTCTTGTGCCTCAATTGTTGGTTTACTCATCTCGTAAGTACACGCGAATAAACAGAAAAAAACACTACTCTTTCCTCGGCGACATAACCTCAAAATAACAAACCCGCCTGTCTCTTTACTTACGTGTTAACGAAGAACACGGACATCTTGCAACGATACAAGCCTTTTTCGGATGGTCGATGTAATTGTAATCATACAGACACGCGGAACATGCCCTTCGCGAGTCGAATTGTTATTCAGGAGTTCGGTTTGAAAATAACGCGGCTGATGTATCGACGAACGATTGCTTGGGCCGAATATTTGCGCCGGAAATTTCGCCAATCGCTGCGTCTCTCGATTAACGTGTACGACAGGCTCTACACTTCGTTGCATTCTACTATCTGTGTGGACTGTGTGTGTTCGTCCCCACTGCGAGTAGACGCTGCGCGTGCGCTTACGACGTCAGGCATTTTTAATCAACTGTGTAAAGAGCGCTGCATATTTTTACTTGCCATCGGTCGCGTCAGCAGAAAATAGCGGGAATATAGAGCTCGACAGCGAAATAAGCACACTCGTGTACTTTGGCTATCCGAAATGTCTGTAGTTTTCGATGTTCTAGTCTACCACTCGTAGCGCTAGGTATATTATTACCAGCTTGATGCGCACGCAATGGCTGTGCATACAAGCGCGCACCGTATAACCGGACTACAGCTATATATCACCAATAATACACTTGTTACATGATTGAATTGAATCTGTTTACTTCAAAATAAGTGGGGGTGGGGTAGGAACCCTGAACTTCGATTGGTCAGAAAACTCCAAAGTCCGCATTTTAATATTCCGAAACTACAGATTCGTAAAGCTTATGCCGACGAAAGCTTACACAGTGGACTGTACTACTACACTGTTCTACATTATTTGCAGTTTACTGTGTAAGCTTTCGCTGGCATGAGCTTTAAAAAACTTGTACTTTCGGAATATTAAAATTCGGAATTTTGAGCCTTCTGGTCAATCGAAGTTCAGGTTTCCTACCCCACCCCCTGAGGTCACACTTGACAGCGGGAGATGAAACAGATAACGTAAAATTTAAATACTTTATCATTAATTTATTCCACAGGTAAAGTTAGTATGATACAAATAATATAATAAAAGTTGTATGGACATTCGTACGGAGTCGCACATCCTTTTGGGTGCAATCGGAACTCGATCAACCGTGCACGGCTCTGTAGTTGCTCAACTTTTCAAAAACGTGATTCAACACTTGTTTCGAAGTTGGCATATCCATACTATTGAATCTTATTATTTCCGCGAATTCTCTGATATAATAATCAATTTCCGTTTCATTCGTGGGTTCCTTCGAGGTTATGTATTTATTCGTAAGTTGCGAGAGCTTAAGTATGTCAGAGCTGAAGGCCTCGTCGAGATCGAAGAGCTCCAGCGCCGGTGGTGGAAGTTCTTGAAAGCTCGGCGGAAATACCTGGCAAAAAAACAGTTCCTTAACGCAGGACGACCATTTATCAATTTGATTAATTCGTTTTTTTTCCATAAATGAATAGTTCAATTTCTTCAGAATATTGTGTTCAATTTTTACAACGAAATGCCATTTGCTGAATTTAGCACATATTTCAAAAATCCTGGTTCACCAAAAGCTTATGGGTGTTGCCTTTAAGAATCATTCTGAATTTTTCCCCCGATAATTACAGCGTGAGGGAGGACTCCAGCACTGCGGCAATTTTTTTCGAAATCTTCTAAAAATTAATGTAAACGATGGGCAATTATCATGCAAAAAAGTATATATATTTTTTCGAACAATTGAAACATGAACCATATTTAAAGGTCCAAATTTCTATGTGTATTCCTTCCATGAAAAAAAATCATAAGAAACCCATCATTTTCGAGGTTGTAAATGATCTTCCTGCTTTCATTTTCAAAAAATCCATTCCAATTGAATGATCGCGTGTTCAACACGTAACACGTTTCAGATTGCTCGTCATTATGTATTTTGGTGATCGGTTCAATGCGAACCAATTCTTTCCTTAAAAAATTTGTATTTGCAAAAGTGTTGTAAGCGTTTATCCGCCTGAAGCGCAACCTGGTTGCGAGTCGCCGCGTGAAAAATATTTTCACAGAATAACTAGCGCCGCGCGGAGGTAAGGGATGAAAATAAAAAATACGGACGCTACATAGAAGTAGCTTGTCGCGTTGAAACCCTGTGTAGAGCTTCAGTAACTTTTTTCGTTGCGTCTCTTACCGAAGCTTGAGTGGGAGGCAGCGGTGTTTCGAAATGCGGGGCTATGAGCGTCAGCGGTTCGTGCTTTACGCCGAGAACATCGTAAGCTCTCACGCACTCTGGTATCATCGACAAGTTGATCGAATAAAAGTGATGCTTGAAGAGTTTCGTGTATTCTCGTGGTACATCGATGTTGTCGAGATCTTGAGTGCAAACTTTTGGATTGTCGGCCTGTTGCGTTATGTCAGGCACGAAATTGTATTCGGAATACTGCTAACCAATAAAAGATAATCATAAAGATCAAATGAATAAAAACTTCGTTATCTCCTTATACGCAATTATATCCAGTTCATGTCAATTGTTGTACTCACATCGGTATCATCCGTATAAACGTTATTCGCCGTTTTGGCTTCCGCGTGAAAATAATCGAAAATCATTTGTCGAAGCTTGTCGTTTTGTTCCTTGTCGATGTAAGTGTCACTGAAAATTCTCGATGAGCCCAAAACAACTAATTTGCCGGCATGGTTCGGCCCCGAGTAATAACCGCAGATCGGCCGGTTCGTCGGTATTGCGAGGGTACCCGTCGATAAAACAATTCCCGCGGGTTGAACGATGTTCAGCGTTGCCCCATAAGGATACACGAAGTTGAGCTGCCTGCAATCAGGAGGAGCAAAGATGATGTTTCAAAAGCTTAGTATACAAATTACCGTCGTTAAATACTAGCGCAAATAATAATAACGACATAGTCATTAGAGGTGTAATTATAGTAACGATAAGAGTCGAATAGTTAAAGCATATCGAATTGAACGTGAAATTTATTATGATTATTATCAATTATTATTATAGTACAAAAAATATTCGATTTATTACCAACTCAACGTAATGGTTTTTAATGTGGCAACATAATCAAGGGCATGACGAGCACGCGTCCATCCACTTCAAAATTTTGAAACCACTATTCTCTTAAACGGCTGAATCAATTGGTATTAACCCTTTACCGCATCGTGGTCCATAAATGAACCAAACCATATTATCTTAAATATTATTAAGTCTCAAAGTGATTTTTATATTTTATGCATACTGTGTCAAATTCGTCCCAAACGAGTTTCATTTTATGTATAAAACCGCCATCTATGAGCAAGTTGGGTGAACTACATCCTTCATCAAAGTCAGTGAACAGTGAATTTATAAATAAAAAATCATGCAGTAAAGGGTTTAATTTGTTGTATGCATTCAAGACCATAGCACCGAGGGTCTCCTGCCCCCCATTTTGGATAAAAATGTTTCATCCTATAGAAATCGCGACGAGAAACCGAGAACACGCTTCCGTCCACTTCGAAATTTTGAAACCACTATTCTCTCAAACGGCTGAACCAATCAGTGCGAAATTTGTTGCGTGCATTCAGAACGATGGCATCCTGGGATCGTGGGTCGGCATTTTCGATGAAAACGTTTCATTCTTGAGAATGGGCGGTTTAAATCGTTTCGATTATCTCTCTCGCACTCGTGTGTCACGTGGTAATGTTAGTCATGCCCTTAAATAAACTGATACTCACGCGTACTCTTCACGAGTTTTTAACAGTTGGGACTTGTTCGACAGCCCTCGCGTTATAAGACACTCCTTGGGGTGGTAGGTTTGACTGTAATTCATTCGAACGACGCTGTCTGCAAGCCTCACATTATTATTATATTCGTTGGATTACTTGTTTTTCCGAAAGACCAAAAGTGATTAATAAGATCTTATATGTATTTATGGATGTTTGGCCAGGTATATTACCGTTGTTAACCATTATTCCATACTCCTCGAGTAGAAAATTTATATTCGTGTTGAACTTCGTTTCACCCCCCTCCCCGAGCATCACGAGAACGTTACCGCCATCGCTGAGAAAACTTCTAATAGAATTCATTTCGATTTCCGTAAATTTACTACGCGGCCCAGCAAGTACCAAAACTTTGGCACTCGCGAGCGCTTCCTGTGTCAGGACATCGTTGTTCCTATGGAAAATTCAACGTACTGTTAAAGTTGTTAAAATTAATTTTAAATAATAAATTAAATCATATTGTTACAACGGTCTTTAGTATTTGAAGATTCAAATGGAATTTTTCGATGCCAGCGCACCGCACGAACATCGCGGCGATATTTAAGACGACGTGAAAACTATTGTGAATTTAGGTTATGTTTCGTATACTCACTTTTGTCATATTTATATGCTAACAAAAATCCGTGACTTTGAGTCCTCAAGGTTATAGAAAAAGTGTAAGTATAAATAAAATGACATGTTTCTATTTTTCAAAGCGATCAATCTATATTTTTTTATTGCGAGAAATATTCTTTTTTGTCTATTGGAACAAAAGGAATGTATGAATGTCTGCATCAGCAAATTCTATCCGACTCGATGCTTTGTTTTTCTTGAAGCACCCTCTTCTTTGTGAGGTTATGTTCGCGTTGTACATACACTTGATGAAAAAAATAGCAAGTTATTTTCAAGGAAGCACACACGCAACGTACGTCGATAATTCACAGTGAAACTGGCCTCAAACATCGTATGTTTATTTTGTAGTGAGGAGCTTGTATTTTCTCTCAGACCGATAGTCCCATTCGTGAAAACAACAAAAACATACTCGACAAACTTCCACTTTGCTTTGAGCTTCCTCTGGAGTACCTTAAACTCCTCGTTAAGCCTTCTCTCGTTTTTCGACCCGTCGAATATTATTAAATCAGTATTGGGATCGCTGCCGCCGAAAATCGAATTCATCGCGTCAATCAATTACAACCACGTGCAAACAGAAGTGAAATAAAAACAACTTCATGCGTGATCAACATACGCGAGTGCAAAAGATACTTCGAAACTACGCGTCGAAAAGTATCATTTTTGTTGCCCCTGGAAACGATTGTTTGCAGCTGACACCAAATGGAAGCCCGGCTCGCCTGCGTTCCACACAGCGAAACGATCGATATTGTTTTAAACTTGTATTTTACGTTCTGATAATAAATCCACGAAGAACTATATTTTATAGATTTTTCCGTATTATCTTCCTTTTTTAATAATTTCATCTCCAAAAAAAATCTCATTTTATTCCTTTAAATGTGTACACATATTCACGCGGGCGAGTGAGTTTCTCATAACATAGCATAATTAAGCCTACAAGTAGTAAAGAAACACGAAAAACTTAAAACCATTCGCATAATGAAAAAAAAACGCATGTGGCACACTTCTGAAAGGAAAGCGGTAGTCATTTTAGTGAATGTTGAGTCGCAGAATTTAGTTCCCTTGCATGTACCTAGATGAAAGCACGTTCCCACCCGTTTCGCGCGGGTGTCGTCCGATGGCGCTGTAAGGCTGTGGCGGGATGTTGAATGTGATACAGGTAGCGTCCGTAGGAGGTCGCGAAGTCGCGTGCCTGCCGCGTTCCGATACCGCGACCAGTATCTCGCGGCACTTCGGGCCGCGCTGAAGTCTCGAGTCGATATATTGTAGTTTTTCAAGCGTGAGAGACATATAAACATCGCGAAAGTGTACTAACGACAAAAAAGAAAAAAACAGATACATACGTACCAGGAGCAGTTACACCGTAAAGTCGTTTGATTCGCTCGAGATCAAAGTGATTTTATTTGTTAGTTACAAGACTACGTGGAGAAACAGCACAGCGCGTATCCCGGTATTTCGCGCGTGGTTATATTCGGTTGAATTAAACGAAACGGCGTACAATCGCGGTCGAGACATCACGTAAACAATATGGCTGGTGTATTTTTGTGCACGGGTTATGTCGTCACCGTCATTCATACGAAGTCTTTCGAGACGAGAAATTAATAGTGTGACAGGAATTCGGGTCAGGTGAGTGAACCACGGAAAAGCCCAAAGTGCCGCCGTTATTTTTTTCCTCTCCGCTTTCTTATCCTTTGCTATCCTTGACGAATAAAATATGAATTCGTCTGGCTTGCGCTATTCGTTACGAAAAGAAATGATCCCATACTTTCGATGCGTTCATGTCTGGCTCCAACGGTAAGCGAAACCATTGGACCAACATTTTTTTCTCCTTATCGCATTCTCCGCGATTACGAAGGTCAGTAACAAAATTCAGCAACGAGGCGAACTGGGGCTGTACTGCGGCTGTCGAACACGCTCTCTGAAATTCGCGTTTGATACACGCATCCCGTCACAAAACGTACGTACATACATTGGCGAAGCAACGAAAGTTGCGAGAGCGGTCTGTCGCGCCTGTTACGCTACTCGTTGCCTCCGCTCCGCCCCCCCTCCTTCCTAGTCGCCGGCTCCGTACGAGGTGAGTGCACGCGCACTCGCGAGTGCCCCTTCCCCCACTCCAGTCACACGTTCGAAGCAACAGGTTTTTGCCTCTCACGGCTACGGTGACCGAATAGACGTTTCGCCGATGTACCGACGGGACGCTGCCCCTCCCCCCACCCCCCCATCCTTTTTCCCTCCACTTTCCAGCGACAGTACGATCTCGCGATTCTTGATCGGTAGAGTCACGTACGAGGAGACGTAATAAGCGCGCGATGGCCACGATACGTTTCGAGCGTGCGTGTGCGCGATAATGTCATCGTAAAAAAGCGTGCGTTTCTCGTAACGGATATCATACGTACTACCACTCGATCGTGCCGTAAACGTCGCTCGACATACGCCCGTTTTTACCTAATCGCGTTTTACATCGCTAAATAATCCACTCGCTCGACGTACTAGCGACTCTAGGGCTGAATTTTACATAATATCGCATACCATTTTTTTTTATCGATTAATCGATATTACCCTCTACCACTGAATTTTCGTGTAGGTGCGCACGCGCGAATCGCGGATTAACGCTTGTTGAGATTTATCATCGTATATATACACCGGAAGTAACGACGGGTGGAGGAACGGACGAGAGCGTATGTTCACCCACCCTGTGCACACTCTTTTTCACGGAACCGCGATTACGTTGAACCACAATCCAAACAAACGCGTTATGGCTAAACGAAAGCTGCACCGCGTGACGTATGAGGGCGACAGAGATAACCGAAAACCCGGTGCTTGCCCAGCGGCGAATCGCGGTTCGCCATAACAAAAGTCTCATTTTCCGTCCCGTCTGAAGAACGTTCAATCTCGAACCGTTTCTTTTTTCTTTGCCGTCGAACGGTCCTGCTTCTCGCATTGGAAAGAGGCGGAGTCTGTTCCACGTGACAGACGACTGCGATAGAACTGACTGGCTGGTATTTCTCGGAAAGCATTATACTGAGAGCAAACAGAAAACTGCTTTGCTCTTTGTTAACAAATGCTTAAAGATCTATGACGAAACTTCGAAAATTTGAGAAGTTATGTTGACTTTGCGTGGGGGGGGGGGGGCGACTGTTCTCATAAGATTCATACTTTCATTCGTGTATTTATATTTTTTCAATGTTCAAAATTTATATTCCAATTCGTCGATATAACAGTAATGATTATTATTATAAATAATAATTATTATTATCATTTATTGTACATATTATAAATACTAATAATTATAATAATAATAATGATGATGACGCGATAGTAATAATAGTACAGCGATTAAAAAATTGTCATCGTGGTAACAATAAGAAAGGTACAGATGAGAAAGAAGCACGTATCACCATTATTTATCTAGGAACTCGAAGTTTGTATTGCTGAAATGCAACGACTTTTTTTCTTTATTAATTTATACTTCTCATTCTCCTTTCTTCCCAGCAATGATATAACATTTCATTTTCCATTAATCAAATAAAGCCACTGAGATTCCAACGTAAAACCAGAAAACAAAAAAAAAGTGATCACATCTCAAGGATAAGTAAAAGCTGTACCTACCGCGCGACACGTGAGTGTGAGAGAGACATACTCGAAATGTTAAAACCGCGGTTTCTCACGGATGAAACCCTAGTATCCTAAAACAAAACCATCAAAACCTGTGTTTACGAATTCTACAGAGACTGGGGCTCAATTTTTCATTGAAAACTTTTTTAGCGGCTTTTTTGTAAAACTGTCCCCGATTTTTTTCCGATAAATAGTTTTATTTTGTTATAGACAACGATATTATTGATGCGAAAGACGGTTCCTATCGATATAGAATTTTTTATGATCATGTTTTACAGTTGCGTAAATTTTTCAAATTTGCGAATACTATTTGCGTTAAAGGAGACCACTTAGTTTCGTGGCATCGCAAAATGTAAATACACAGTATTTGTTTGGGTTCGTTTTGGTCAAAAAATAAAACAATAATCGTTGATAGAAACCTTCTTCCGCATTAATAATACAGTGCAACCTTAATATAATGAACCTCAATATAACGACTTCCTCGATTTAACAAATTCTTCGTAATCCCCTTGAATTCATAATCCCCTTGAACAAACCTCAGTTCAACGAATTACTTGATATAACGAATATTTTCTTGTTCCCCTCCGATTTGTTAAATCGAGGTTGCACTGTATCATTATTTATAACAAAATTTAGCTATTTACCAGGAACTATTTTTCGAAAAAGCCCCTGTAGGGTAAATACGCCATACGTGGCCCCCCTCCCCAATCTTCGCCCGTCTGCACATTTTCAGCTTGCGTTTATTCGAAAGGTAATTAAGTGGCAATTTTGCCACTCGAGTTGCAACCTTAGTTCATACTCTTTAAGTACAAACCGTTACTATCCGATTACGCCACTTGCTTTTCACACACTGAGCGTCAGTAGCGATGACGCCGTTGAACCGTCAGCTTTGTAGTTAAATTGGCTTACTGGCTGTGAAAACCCACGCTTCGGGGATTGATATTACAACAATACGAAGTTTCTTTTTGTTGTTTTAAGCGTTGTTATCACTAAAACGGTATTTTTACTATATTTTGAGATCGTTTTTTCAACGTTTTGCGTATTAGTTTAAGGGAAAAATAGGGGGCCGCCATTAGGAAACCAGTTTCGATTTAAAACCGGAATCTTGGCCGGGGGCGACATAAAGTCAATGCAGTCGGTTTTATAAATTCCAATATTGCCAATTCCATTGGCTTAGTAGTCAAAATTACAAAGCATATAGGTTATTAAATCTATTTTACGTTTAATCACCAAATTCCGGCCGGGGTGGTATTAGCTGAATTGCGAGAAATAAGGTTCACGAAACAGGGACCGAATCTCGTCCGGATTTCCCCGGATTTGTCCTAGTTTAGGTGTGGATCCGGGGACGTCCGGGGAGGATCCGAAGAAGCGTCCGAAGAAGAAAAAAAGCGTTTTATGTTTATTTTCAAGCTTGTCCGGGGTAAAAATATTTTTTTACCTAAATGTCCGGGGTTTCGGGAGTTTTTGTCCGGTGCCCACAGTTTATGAAATGGCAGCCCTAGCCAACCTCAAAATCGATCACTACAATAGGTACAGGCTGATTACTTTTGTATTTTTTCATTGGTTGTGTAGGTTCTGGGTAGTCATTTTCAAACTATTTATCAAACTTATTATAATTTATTAATTAATATTATGAAGAGGTTAAGTTTGGATGTAATAGTTGACAATATTGAAAATGATTGTCTTAATTTATAACACCCTATTCCCGGCCGACATTTGGGAAAAATGCGACCGATCATTGGGCCGTAAACGACCGACATTAGGGCTTTTTCGTTGTCGACACATTAAACCTTAATACTTTTTTCTTTTGGTATAAAAGTTAAACTTATGCCTATAAACATAGAATAGGTTTATCAATCTGTCTAAAACCGCATCACAAGCTATCCTTTTGTTGCAAACTGATGGAGCCCAAGCGATCCAAAGTTAGAAAATTCGTTAGGGGCCGACGTTTGGCGTATTTACCCTACTTTAGTACAGAATTACCAAAACTTGGCCAACGATTAAAAAAATGGTTTGGGAAATTTGTGAAGTTATGTAGATCCTCTACGTCAGGGATTTTCAAAGTGGGGGGCGCAGACACATTACTTGCATTTACGCCCTATGTACGTATTTCACACAAACTTGGTAATATACATAGGTTTTAAAGTTACTGAAAACATTTACGAAAAAGAGTTCTTTTTTTTATGTTGTCAATATTTGTAGATAGGCCTGCATCCTCCGCCGGCCGTCCGAGATTTTTTGTTTACAGTTTACAATTATATGTATTATCAGGACAAGGGGGCGCGGACATTTTTGTTAATTAGAAAGGGGGCGCGTGATTAATAAGTTAGGGAACCCCTGCTCTACGTGTTCTCAACTCTGAGCGAAGTCGGGACCGCGACCTAAACGTCGAAATTCCGAATTTAGGATCGCGGTACTCAATCGAATGAAGGCTGAAAAGTTCTCAGCCGCGGCGTCGTACGTCGACCTACCAGCTCGTCGATACTCCGGGCCGAGAACTTTTCAGCCTCGTTTTGTACACGCATCGCCGTTTCACTTTCGTAAGAAGCTTCACCAATCGCAATCACGCTTCCACACCACCAACACACGCTCAGACTTCCGAGTCAGGAATAAGTATAGATCTCTCCGCTCTCGCCTTCCCTCCGTTGCCCCTATAAACCCAGAACTATAAACACAGAAAACGAAAGAACGTCGTTTTGTACATACTCGATGACGGTACAATTTATATTGATTCGACGTCTCGTGTCGCTATCTTGGCTCGCCATTTTGTGGCTACTCGAGGTTACAATAACGATAGATTAACCCCCTCCACCCTCATACTTTTTCACTGCCATCGCATGACTTTTGATTTGCGCCTTCTCCTACTTTTCTACCCGCAGATTGCTCGTGCGAGATAAAAAAAAACGGAAACATCATTCGACAGCTATTCCGTGCAGTGAAGCCAATCAAACAGAAAATATCGATGGAACATCATTTGTTTCTCGTATTGATTATTTTTTAAGCTTTTATCGTTTGATTTATCCGTTGGGGGTTTTCCGGCTAATGAAAATTGGCTATTTTTTCTGAGTCTCGTGTTGGATGATTGTATCAATATGTGAAATAAAAAAAAAATGGTTATCTCGATAGCATGGGAGATACGATTTTTTTTAACATTTTCACCCAGTCTTCAGGCGGGTTTGTCGCAAATTTGTTTTAATAATCTTTTATGTTCAAATAGATGCAGTCTGTGCAGTCTCTATCTCGAATTAAATTTACTTTACGCACTTTATTTTGCGGTTATTTTAAATATGTACACTCGATGGCTATGTATCAATATTGTGACCTTGACCTTACTCTAAAGATAGAAAATGAAAACATAAAACGATGTATAATTATTTTTGTCCTTGATGCAACATTTTTATCAATGTTAAATATACTAAAACGGGGAAAAAGAGCTTGCTAGGGAAGAGAATAGTTTCGTTTCAGGCAATTGAAATTGTGCGCCGAAGAGTGATTCGAATATCTCCGATCGAAGATTTTTTAACTGTTCCATTGAAACAACAGAAAAATCAAAGCTTTGTGACGGATTTGTCGCACCATGTAAATACAATATTGCGGCTCCCAAAGCATTTATTGTTGTGTTATGCAAATTATTATTATTTTTTTTTCAAATGTGCGATAGCGTATACAATGTCAGTGAATACAATTTCAGTGAAAGACAAAATCGCCGAAAGCGATACCATTTCTTCTACTTTTGTAGTAAATACGAACAAGAATAATTTTATTTAAAATATATTTTTGCACGAGCAAGATATTCACTCCAGGCGATAGAATAGAAAAGAATGAACGGAAATATTTCCAAAAAAACTTTCCTTTATTTTGAGCGAACAAAAAATTCAAACCGACAACAAAAATAACAAACCTTCCAATTCGAAGATTTTTTTGAAAGCATAGCTTGAAAAATATAGGAAAAAAGTTTAAAAAAACAACCGATTTTCGTGTAACTCTAAAAGTGTAAAAAAATAGATAAATGAAAACACATGCACACACTGAGAAAAAAAATTAAATAAAAATAGGATTCATTGAAATCAAATAGATTTTTTCTTTCTATCGGGGTTTACTACGATCCTATTCGTCATAAATATATTTTCCTATTTTTTTCGGATGTTATCGCCAAGAATTATATACGTTTGAATGAAATAAATCAAGATGAATCACAATTACATCCGTTTCTTGAATGTATACAAAATATTTCTGAATACAAATATATCCTTAGTATAAGTAATCATATATTTGTTTTAAATATATATAATTATATATTTGTTAAAAAACTTAGAAAATTGTTCAGAATGATATAAACGTTTATTTAGTTATGATATGTGACGTTTGATAGCTTCCCATTTTAGGAAAGAATCGACATTTAAAATCGGTCCATAACTTAGCACTCCAACCCCGCTATGGCTCGGCGGCTAATTTCTTCACGAATCGTTGAGTGCCAAAAATTTGTATTTGCCCAGATGAAATCCAATAAAATATTTAAACACAATAAATAAAATATCTAGTTATTAGATTACATTAGCATAAATTTGATGGAAATATAAAAACTTATTTGATGTAAATGATTGTAAAAATATAATTCACTAGGGAATATTTGATACAGTGCAACCTCAATTTAACAAATCGGAGGGGAACAATATTCGTTATATCAAGTAATTCGTTGAACTGAGGTTTGTTCAAGGGGATTACGAATTCAAGGGGATTACGAAGAATTTGTTAAATCGAGGAAGTCGTTACATTGAGGTACGTTATATTAAGGTTGCACTGTACTTAGTTGAACCAAATAAAAAAAATCAAATAGACCCACTTTGTCAATATCAATTTTTTTACTCAGTATACTTTCTTTTTAGCTTTTTTTTTAAATCACTATTGCCAAATTCGGTTTCGAAGCGCGCGTGCGCGTTGCAAGGAATACCCCAAAATTTTCAGAGACCATAAAGAATAATAAGTAAGAGAACCGTGCATGAGACGCCGTGTGATTAACTCGCGGGCTTTGGAAACCCCGGTGTGTGTGCGGTGGTAAGGAGAGCCCACAGGTCGATCGAACGCTATTCGCTTTTGAATAATACAAGTGTGTGGGACGTCGTTAGTACCGAGACGCGCTCGCTGCTAACCCCGAAACTTCATCGCGAAGTGAGCACTCGCGCGGCCACGTGTGTATACGAATGTCGACTTGACAATGGAGGTTCGGGGTTAGTGTGACGGCACTATGTATAGTAGGACTTCGATTATTCGATTTCTCAATATTCATAATTTTTATTCCTTTATTCGCACCTTCGATTATCCGAACCGTGACGTTGAACCTTCAAGCTGTATACATTTTTAACAATTCGAGCTTACAACATCGCTGACCATATGCTCGAACGTCACTTTCTGACAACGTACGAAGGAACGGTTTTCAAACTCCGAAAGAAACTAACATACGTTTTTGTTAGGCCTCCGTAACTCAAGGTATCCGTTTGAATTATTTTTTCGTGAAATCGGATGGATCTTTCTATTTCCAAGTAGTTTCGAGATAAACGCGTTCAAAGTTTTTGTAAAAGAAAGATTACAAAAAAAGATGAACTCATTCTTGATCGACGATTTCTGCACCATTTTGCGAGAATATTCTTGAATACATTTACTTCCGAACAATGGAAAAAGAGAGGAAAAAATCGCTTTCTTTCGAAGTTTCAAAGTAAAATTCTCCCGTACGGGAGGCAGACTATTTACAAATTGGAAAAATCAATTTGTTCCATAAATTGATATTTCAATTTCTTAAGAATATCATCTCCAATTTTTACAGCAAAATTCCAAGAATTGTTGGAGTTATTGTTAAAAGATGCCGAGAGCATTCGTGTCGAGTAAACAGAGCTATGCGACTTTGGGCGCGTTTTTCTCAACTGCTGGAGTGATTACGCCGAACCTATACCACTGATTTCGATGAAATTTGTCACATATCTTCGTTTCATCAGTCGTTTGTTGGTAAACCTCAATATTATTGTGAATTCCAAAAATAAAACCTACTTTTGCATTCAAATATAGCAAAAATTTCATGAAACATCACAAAATTGACTTTATTAAGCTGCCATTTGCTGAATATTGCACATATTTCAAAAATCCTGGTTCATCAACAGCGCATGGGTGTTGCCTTTGAGAATCGATTTGATTTTTTTTCCCGATAACTACAGCGTGAGGAAAGACTCCAGCAGTGCGGCAATTATTTTGAAATCTTCTAAACATTAATATAGACAATGGGCAATTTGCATGAAAAAAGTGTATATATTTTTTTTAAACAATCACAATATGAAACAAATGTAAATATCCAAATATGTAAATATCCAAATTTCTATGTGTATTCCTTGCATGAAAAATAATCATAAGAAACCCATCATTTTCAAGCCTGTAAATGGTCTTCCTGCCTTAAAGTATACACTAGTTTGGTGGTTGCGGCCTATGCGGCTTCTTCTACTTGAGCGACTGTGCGATTAGCTGCTAAAAAAACGCGCAGCAAACGAACGCCAAACCAACATTGAACATTTTTTAATCGAAAAATCTTGAAGCGGAAGTTGAATGTTTCGGTTGGAAGTATTTGTTTTCCGTTGCCCTTCAAACGTTGCCTAGAAATACATAAGCAAAGAAAATCCGTTTTTTACGTTCTTCATACGGAATATGTACCCAACCACGATCATGTATTTCTATTATTCGCTCTTTCGATAACCCGAATCAAACTCGGTCCCAATGGGTTCATATAATCGAGGCTCTACCGTATATGACAGCCGCAAGTCTGCGAACACGTAAATGTCCGTATGGCATGTAAGGTGTACGTGACACACTGTGGCCGTATGTGGGGCGGGTTTGGGGCTCATTATAAGGAGTTGGGTCGAAAAGAGAGTGCCTCGTTGCGAAGATATGACGATTAAAAATTTAACCGAATTCGTCTCGTGTGACCTTAATTTTTTTTTCACAGCGAAACATGCCACGTTATATTTATTTAATGCTTCAATTATTAACTTCTGCACTGAATTATCAAAACATATCGACCATTGGATCATTTGGAGTTCGTTAGCAAAACGATGTGACTTTTGCATTGTTGCGATCCCACGATATATATTTTGTTGTTCATATTGTTCATTGAAGTCGTATTTTTTTAACCCTTTGACTACCACGCTAAATTTCTGCAACGTACTTCATATGGGTGCTCCGGTCACTGGTGACCCCCGTGGCAGTCAAAGTGTTAACCCTCAACCCGTGATGGTATTTGAGCCACCTCAATCCCGTGAACCCGGCTCGTTTTTGTCTTCGCCCTACCACACGCACAACCATTCATGAAACAATCTGCAAAAATTCATGGTTACTTTTCAAGGGGAAATAGTTTGTTTTTTATTTTTCATATATTTTTTCATCAAATATTGAGCAACGCATGGAAAAACGTTTTTTCTTTTTAAAAAAAAATATAGCGTTGGTAAAGATTATGGGAACATATTTTTCAATGGCAATTTCATAAAGGAAAAAGGTTGCTCTTCACAGAAAAAAATATGATATTCATGTAGAAAATAATTATAAAGTAAAACACATGATTAACTAGGAAATTATTATAAACTATTTAACTATAATTAAATAATTTTAGTTATCATTATTATTGAATAATTTTTTGTAACTCAGAAAATTACGAGAAAGGCCAGCTGAAGAAAACAAAGCTCGATTTTCAGTTACTGAAAAACAATATCGATATTTTGTCGCCAGTTTCACGACTGATCGTTTTCACGAAAATTCAAGCGATCCGTTATTTCTCACCTCCAGCGTTACTCGTTACGAAACCGACGTTATAATATTGCGCGTTCCCGCGCTCGTTTCATCGAACATTTATAGCGCGTGAATTGATCGACGAGTTGCATACGTTAGCGAAGAAAAGGAACAAATAAGGGAAGAAAAAAGAAGAGAAAAATGTTCGAACCGTTAAACGAAGGTGAAGCGTGTGTTAAAAGTGCAGCTGCGATTTGACGGGCACGCGCGCGCATACCACCGAACATTCACGAAGAGGATATTATGCAAGGTCGAATCGGTACAACAAAAAGTAATCGACAATGACTGATGCGCTTTGTCGTGCGCGCGCGCGGTTCCTCGTTATCAATGTGTATTGCCGTGCATACGTATAGAGAAATGAGAGAGAGAGAGAGAGAAAGCACGACGGCATAACAAAAATTTATCATCATTTCGGGTAAAAAAAGATAACATAAACAACTTAAGATAACTTAACATAATATAGCGTAATCTTTACTTATAATAAAATTGTAACAGACCGATGTCTGTACATTGAAGATATTTAAAAAAAATGATATGGGGTTCTTTATTAGAGCAACAGAAGCCAAATCAATAGTTTTCAGAATTTTTGTCTGTCTGCATGCTTGTACGCGCATCACTTAAAAACTACTGCATGGATTTGAATGAGGTTTTCACCGCTCTACTTCTAGATGCCTAACTTAAAATATAGGTTATAGTTTACAACATAAAAATATATTGTTCAGATATTTAATTTTTTAATTTTTTGTTTGGGTTTGATTGGGTCATCATACAACAAAACAAACCAAAACAAACCCAAACAAAAAATATTGTTCACCTACAAGTATTAAAAAATTAAACTTGAATGAAACGTATGCTGTCTTTTGTTGTTCATTTCTCACCCATGCAACCACAGCGAAGCGTTGCAGGGCACAGCTAGTAATAAATAAAAACAATACAGATATGGCAATATAAAAATATAATAAATATACAATATTTTTTATATTCTCTATATAGATATATTCTATCTATTTTATATTTATTTTATTTTATAAAGTATATTTTGTATATTTATATTTTCATATTAATGTTTTATATTCTTTCTATATATACAGAAGAGAGAGAGAGAGAGAGAGAGAGAGAGAGAGAGAAGATAAAAGAAAGGACGGCGGTCCTATAATTCTTTACATTGTAATTCTACACTTTACTTTCAGGCAGCTGGTGTCCCTTTTCATCTTGGTCCTAAAGCGGTTCCTAACCTAAAGCGGTTCCTAAACTTATATCACTTTCCCCTCAACTCACCTTGAGAATTTTATCGAAGAAAGCAATAGAGTAGAGCGTCGATTATCCGAGGCCATCGGGATCGAGTCTGGTTCGGATTATTGAAAGTGCGGATAATAAAAATACATAATTTTAGATGGGTACATATTCCGTATGAAAACCATGAAAACCGAACCATGAACACTCGTGACAAAAAGAAAAAAAAATCCCGTTGGAAAAAAAAGAACAGGAACGAACTGACGTTGTATTCTTTTTTATATGCATAATAATGTGAATTAAAGCTGCTCATCTTTGACCTCAAGTGTGCACCTGTTACTTGCCTGACGAAAATATAGACGACCGCATGCAATTTTATGAGCCCGCACGGCCCTCGAAACATTCGTTCTCTTCCTATGTCTCTTGGGACCAGGGGGTGGGGGGCTCGCCTTCTCTATGCACTCTCATTTATATTTTTTAAGGTTAAGCCCGTATACCGCGTAATTATAAAGTTTTCCGGGTAACGCCCAAGTAAACGTATATAGGAAAAAAAAATGGGGTGAACGAAGGAACGAGAGAAAAACGGGGCGGAAAAGCCCAAGAGACATAAACGACACCAACGAGCTTCAAGGTTGCAAGGTTGGGGTGCAACGAAAACTACGTTCTTCTTTTTACCTTATCAAATTCGAGATACCAACAGTTTGCCCACTGAAAACATTTTTCGTCGTTTTCACTTAAGAATTTTTAAAATAAATCGTGCAATATTATTTTGTACAGCAAAAATAAGAAAACCGAAAATATTTTCGTTGCGTTCAAATTTCCATCGTGAAAGTCACCATTTTTCGTGTCCCCACAAGCTATTCGCAATCGTAATTTAGAAAAAAAGCTTTTGAGTAAGAATCGACATAAATATTAAAAAAAAAAAAGATCGTTGCGTTCCAACGATGCAAATTTCAACGTGACGTGTTCCAACGATGCAAATTTAAACGTGACGCGTTCCAACATCGTACCCAGAAGTGGATGCAGATTTAACCTTATAATCGAACGCAATTTAAAGGCAACGGAATCACCTTTTTTCAATGTAACGATTAAGACTGTAAGGAAACAGTGGCAGAAAAATACATTCAAATTTTCATCGTTCAAGTCGAATGAATTTTGTTTTTTCGAATTCTCGTATTTTAGTTATGAATTCGACTGATGAAGACTTAAGTAGCACGAAATACATGGGAAACCGTTTACAACGACATTGAAGGTAGGACGGAGAACCAATAATCGTAAGCGATAAACTTCCAGGGAAAACCGGCGATAACGACCTCGAAATATCGTCGTCATATCTGAAACGCTGTTTTGAATGGTGTCGTTATAAGCGGTTTCGACGGTATACAAAACCGGAACAACGACAAATGAAGACAAATACGAGAGGGGAAAAAAGGGTTATTTTTTTACCAAATTTGTTCCCGCGCTTTTTATTTGTTTATTGTTTTTTTTTGCCACATCGAGGTTGTTTGGATTCCGATTATTCGGTATCGAAGCTACGTAACAATTCCCTCAATGGGAATGAAAATTAACCCTCTGTTTCGCCGTGTGACATTTCTGTCACAAACCAATTCTCTGCCTATCAAAATTAAAATATTTCTTTAAACTCATTTTGAGTCAATGAAACTTATCTGTAACAAACCAACGTATAGATTTGTATTTTTCAAATAAATAAAGTCAGATTTTTCCAGAAACACGTGTATTTTAATTTCTTTCGATAATCATGTTTGACTACTTTTTTTTTCAAAAATATATATATTGCCCTACAGAGGGTTAAATAGCGAGAGGGAATTCGTTTATACTTTTTTTGTCGAAGAGTGATAAAAGGGATCTCGTACAAACCTCTGAAAAGGTCCCCAGCGAATAAATGCCATTACGGAGATAACTGACCGACAACTATCTTCGGTTTCATATGAATCCGTTTTTATATGGATTCAGACGTGGCGGCTTTTGCGTGTGTGCGCGCACCCATACTAGACGGAAAGCGGGGGTGTGTCCACAGCACACCCTTCCGCGGAAACCATTAGTCGCTACCTCACCTTGTCAAGGGACAAGTCACCTCGTTTCTTTCTCTACCTCTGTTAAATCGAATTCGTCCATTTCGAGCCTATCGGGGGTTCTCGCGATCCGAAATTTCTTTCGCAAAGGTTAAACCCAAACTTACAAATAAAATCAATAGTGAAAGTACGGAGGAATCGTTTGTCTTTCTCAATTTTTTATTTGATAAAAAATATCATTCTTGGTGCGTATATTCATGGGCTCCAACTTTTCTCTCCCTTTCATTTCGATGCTTTCTAGGTCATCGGAATCGATCACTGATTTTTATTCATCGATGCATATAAGGGGTGTGTACTAAAAAATATTTATTTTTTTGTTTAGTGATGAAACAATTTGATAACAGTGAAATTTTCAAATATCATTTAAACTTTTGTAGCACCGTGTGACATTTCTGTCACAAACCGATTCTCTGCCTACCAAAATCAAAATATTCCTTCAAACCCATTTTGAGTCAATGATACTTATCTGTAACAAACCAATGTATAAATTTGTATTTTTCGAACGAATATAAAAATCAGATTTTCCAGAAACACGTTTATTTTTATGTCTTTCGATGATCATTTTTAACTACATATTTAAAAAATTGTATATATTGCCCTACAGAGGGTTGAAATTGCAATAAGAATAATTTTTTTCCGATTTGTGTATTCAAACGAGAGTGAAATTTTGCCTAAGCTACGCACAAGACGATCTTTCAAGCCCGGGGACAATTCTCATCTTGTCTTTTGTACATCGAGGCCCGTACGCAGCAAGCGCGAAATTTCGTTGAATTACGTTCGGTTTTGTCGTCCAGGGGAATACAAGACGACAAAAATAAAGTTTTATTGGAGAGGAAAAAAATAAGAAGAAAAAAAAACACTAATGCTTCCGTCAGCGACGAGCGAAGAATGGATGGAATGTTTGTTTTTTTTTCTCGTGTTTTCTCTTCCCGACTCTTGTGACGAACGTTGATGCGGAGCTTCCGGGTTTTGCCGCGGCGCGGCGCGGCGCGACGCGTTCCGTCACGGAATCAAGTCCTCGTATCGTTCTCGCTGCAATAATTCGTTACCGTGAAAATTTTGAATAAATCGCGTCAGTACGGGGAATGCTAAAAGCGGCGATAACGATGAAGAGAACGACAACAATGGCGGCAGAGATTCGTTTCCTAGGCGTGCCGCTGCGTTACCGCTCTCCCCGCCCTGCCCGCTAGGCGTACGCTTTACGTGCATGTTACAATACTTTCGATTCAACGAAGAACGAAACGGTCGAGAAAGATCTCACAAAACACGGTTTGTTCGCTCACTAGCACGCCCTAGTTTTCCCGTGTATCGGGATATTTACGTAGCCGCGTTGTACAAGGCCCGCCTAACTCGAAAGTGTCGTTGATCGTGTATTTCGTAACTGACGACGTAAAGATCATGCGCGCACATCAAGTTTGTAAGTGTACACCTAGCGCCGCGAGTGACGGAGCGGGTCACCAAAAACTGCGGTTATACTTCGCACAGTACAAATACCAACGAAGTGAATATAGAAGGACAGTTCTTAAGGCAGGATGACCATTTACAAATTTAGAAAAATCGATTTTTCCCATAAATTGATAGTTCAATTTCTTGGGAATATTGTGTCCAAGTTTTACAGCGAAATTCCAAGAATTTTTGGAGTTATCGCAAAACGACGCCAAGAGCGTTCGTGCCGAGTAAACAGAACTATCCGACTTTGGGCGCATTTTTCCCAACTACTGGAGTGGTAACGCCGAAACTATCCCACCGATTTCGATGAAATTTGTAATACATCTTCGTTACATCAGCAGTTTGTTGGTGAACCTCAATATTATTTTGAATTCCAAAAATAAAACCTACTTTTGCCTTTAAATATAGCAAAAATTTCATGAAAAATCATAAAACTGACTTTATTAAGCTGCCATTTGCTGAATATAGCACTACTTCAAAAATCCTGGTTCACCAACAGCGTATGGATCTTTCCTTTGAAAATCATTTTCATTTTTTTCCGATAATTACAACGGGAGGGAGGCCTCCTGCGCCAATTTTTTTGAAATCTTCTTTTAAACATTAATGTAGACGACACAAAATACCCTTCCACATTCTCCATTATAATTTTTTATAAACAAACTAGATAATAAACGAGATATTTGAAAAATAAAGAAATACATAACCATATGTAAAACACACAAAAT